>VXCM01002789.1:56040-98030 GCA_014773175.1 Lucifuga dentata | reverse complement strand
CCCCCCAGTCACACAGTGGCACACGTGTCATGCATTCGTGCACTTCCATGTGTGGAACAATCACGGTGTGTGTGTGTGTGTGTGTGTGTGTGTATGTGTGCGTGAGAAAGCTCGTTCTCCCATTTGCATTCCCGACTCCTCCAGCACTTTTGTCAGACTGCTGCCCTGCCGTCACTTTGTAAACTCTGAGCGCACGCACGAAATATAGCACTGTACGTTGTAGCTCAGCCAGGCGCTGACAGGAAGTCAGGATGTTTACAGGCTGTCACCACTGTAGAATGTTCAACTTGTACTTTTAGGTTTAGCAATATGATGATCGTCAAATTAAATTATTTTGTTTCCGACCGTGTCACTGCCCAACAGCTAAGCGGCCCAACCGGGAATATTCCCAAACCTCCCGATTGGCCACTCCGGGCCTGCTTTTCTATGAAGCCCCATGTTATGGAGCTATTACTGAATCATTTTGGGTTTTTAGGCAAAAATTAAAAAAAAAAAAAAAAAAAAAAAGCCCAGGGTGGAGGGTTTATATTATTTTATGCTATGAATCAGTCCACTCTGCACAGGGCCTTTTACCCTGTATCCCTAATAACTGTTTTGACTTGAATTGCACAAAAATTCCCTTTGTATAGTTTTTACACAATTGGATACAGGTGTAATTTTACAACTGTTGTTCTTGTTAAGTTTGAGTAAATTGACAATGTTTACAACCGTCACGGTTTTACTATCACAATATCCATTTAGTTATCATTATCGGTGTTCATACGGCTCTCGCTCTTGTTCTGTCCCAGGACCCAGATTTGGGGAACAACATCTGTCACTGGACCCACCAGGCTGTCAACATCCATGTCTTTGCCAAGCTCACGACTAATGCCGCTAACGGATTTAGCCAAAGCAGCATATGATGACACTACATGACGCACAGACACACACACACACACACACACTCAAACGCAAAGCATGAGTGGACAACACATGTACTTATGTGCATATTTACATAAACATAACACTGTTCTCTCACTTTTTAGATGAGGTGTAACTGTAAAACATAAGGAGTAGTTAAATATCTTCAGTGTGGACTTGGAGTCGTTCATGCAGACAGATGCAGCCGTCAGGCAGTAACAGTATTACTTGGCAGCTCCAGCAGAACTGTCAGGCTCCTAAACAGGAGCCCTGCAGCACTTCATGGAAGTGTACAGCCTCTGGCTTGCTTCCTCCCCTGGTCCTCGTGTCCAGTCTGCTGCCCAGTTTGGTGCCAGTTAAATACCCCCTGTTGCTAACAGTTAAACAGTATGGCTGTCTTCCACGCCAGCTCCTCTGCCTCTTATGCTCAGCCATTTGCCAAATTATTTCCCTTAGCTAACTGCTAAATGTTTTTCAGTGGCATTGGGTCCAGATCGGTGCTCATCAGTTTGTCCAAACAGAAACTGAAGTAACTGAAGTGGACTGACCTCAGAAACTTTGTGGGTGTGGATATATTAATGCTCATGCTGGTTTATGTGCTAAATGACCGGAATTCCACATGTTAAACAGCAATTAAACTAGTGGTCTGTGTAGTTCAAAACACGGCTAAACACTCCTTTAAAATAAACATGTTTACCCATGATGTTTACCCATGCCTATTATTTCAATGTTTCTGAAACCATTTTTTTTCAGAAAAAAACCCCAGACAGGTTGATGTGGACAAAGTCTTTAATACAAATGTGGCAAAAAAAAAAAAAAAAAAANAAAAAAAAAAAAAAAAAAAATACAGAAATGACAGATGTAGCAGATCAAAATAACTCACATGTAAACAGATAAACATGAAAGGGATCGAATTATAGCCTGATAATCTTTAAACCAATCAGCTTATTCTGCAAACAAATCCTGAGGACTGAGAATCGGAAAACTGGAACCATGGGCAGGGGTCAGCATAAAACGGCAGGCTGGTAAAGAGGCAAAACAGATTCCAAAGGACTAATAATCTCAAAAATAGATGAAACAGGCAGAGGTCAGGATAAACTAAGCAAACTAGAAAACAGGCAAACAGGTTTTGGTAGCAGGTCATGTCAAGATGTGGAAGCAAAACTCACAAGATGATCAGAAGGCACTTAGAGAGCAAATACCTCCACCAAGGATATTACAGGGAGGGGTGCACACTAATTTGAAAGCATTGCAGCAAAATGGTAAAGACATTTTGTACCAATTGATCCAAAATTGTAGGAGGAGATGTGAAAAAACTGTTTTGGAGAAAAAAATTCAAACTGGCAGTCAGGTAAAACTGAACGTGGCCTCTATGGTTGGATGCATGTAGACTTACGGAATCCAGGAATAAAAAGACTTTTGATTCTATGACTTACAGTTCCCACAGTTAAAAAAACCCAAATGTAAATGTGCTTGTTACAGCACCACCATGTCAATCACCTTAAAATTTAATCACTTCATCAGATTTAATCACTTCTTCACTTCTTCATTATTCTTAATTGTCTGTCCCCCAAATTTCATCCAAATCTGTCCATAACATTTTGAGATATTCTGCTAATGAATAAACAGACGCTGGTTATCACATAACCTATTGGTGGAAATAAAGAGAATAAAGCAGCATATATTTTTTTATAGTTACTGAATGATGAGAGGATTTAGAGTAGGTGTGGTGATCAGGTGATCAGGTGAGGGTATGAACGGCTCTTGATTGGCAGTTGGAGATGGGAGTGGACACAGGCTCTGAGTGTCACCATGACAGACAAATGAGACAGTCTTTATGCTGCGATCTGGCTATGTCATGGTTTGAGTTTAGACAGGGTAAAATAAATAATCAGTTTCACTTTCATTCTTATTACACACGCAAAAAAACATAAAAATTAATACTTTCATTCACCAAGGTAGCATTAAATTGATTTAAATATATAGCCAAGTCATTAATAATGTTGCAAATGGCTATTACTGCTGGAAATAAACAGATTTATAATTAATTATTCCACATAAAACTGCAAAGCTCCATTTTCTGCAGCCATTACTCCAGTGTTCCAATGATAAACTCTTTTAGCTCATCCGTAATCATGTTTAAATGTTAAATGGTTATTAGATAAACCTTAGTAATTGTGTTTGCACACTAAAACCCATTATTTTGTTCAATTAAGCAGGTAAATAGTCTTTACTTGGGTTGTAAGGTACTAGCATCCCTAGGTTCTGGGTTTTAAAATGGCCAAAGCAAAACAGCTTTCTCGAGAAACACATCAGTCTGTTGTTTGGGGAAAGGAAAGTTATTCTATGTGTCAGATTGCAAAGAAACTGAAGATTTTATACAAAGATGTCCAGCTGTCTTGAGAGAAAAAGACAAACTGGATCGAACCAGGAAAGGAAACAAAGTGGAAGGTACAACTGCTCATCAGAGTCTGTAGGGAAGCAGATGACTTACAGGTCCTCTGTTTGGCTGCTTCCTTAAATAATACACACCAAATACCATCATCTGCAACAGTGAAAAGAAAACTCCAGGATGCTGGCCAATGCTGGCTATCTCAAACTGGCAAATTAAAAAAAAAAAAAAACAAGGACAGTGGATGACTTTTCTTTTTATTTGCCAGTTTCCGAGGTGGCTTTTTTTTTCTTTGAAACTTTGCATTTAAGGCCAGGCCTCCCAGAGTCATCTTTTCACTGTTGCAGATGACACTAGATTAATAGTAAAATGGTTAATCTTCCCTCTTACCACCTACTGTTTTACTCTGCTGCTCACTTCATCTTAAACACATCGTTGACATCATGCCGGCATAAACTGAACAGAAATTCAGATGACAAACCTATCCTGCCCTGTAATGCCCTGCTGTCACAAACTCAACTCTAAGCAGCCTGGACCAACCTGAGTTAATGCTAACGCAGCACTAAGTGGAAACAACACAACTACGTGTGGTGATGTTTCAGGATCAAATGAGAGTCAGAGAGTCCATATTAAAGGACCCAAAGTTAAAACAAAGCCTGTTACTGTTGCCCTTTCCTGGCCTGGATTTGTCTTCATCACCCATTGTTCTCCAGATTATTTTCCAAGCAGGAATTCTCCCTCTCTTCTCTCCACAGGTTCTGCAGATGGCACGATGGGAGCAAACACTGTTTTAGGCGTAAGTGAAGGGAGGCGGGGCTCCCTCACTGGGCGTTGGCCACACTAAGTACATCACATATGGCAGCAGGTCTGGTGAGTGATGTCTGACTTGTCACTGATGTGACAAGCTGCCATCCACCACAACTCCCCTTAGGGCCCACAGAGCCAGACTGGTGCTGATGGAGATGGAAGGGATAGTGCTGTGTGTGTGTGTGTGTGTGTGTGTGTGTGTGTGTGTGTGTGCATGTGCATGCGTGGTTGCACATTCTCTGCATTCTCACCATGATCCTCAGAGGCAGTGATGGTGGTCAGTTTCTCTAAGAGCCCAGACAGATGGAGCAGATTTGGTCTTAAAGATACCCTAATCGCTCTCTCTCTTCTCTCTCTCTCTCTCTCTCTCTCTCTCTCTCTCTCTCTCTCTCTCTCNTCTCTCTCTCTCTCTCTGACTCTATATCTCTCTCTCTGTCTCTTATCTCTCTCTGAGTCTCCATCTCTGTCTGTCTGCCCCTCTATCTCTGTCGCTCTCTTTTATCTCTCTCCTTTGTCTCTCTGTCTCTTCCTCTCTCTCTGTCTTTATTTTCTGTCTGTTCTTCTCTTTGTATCTCTCTTTCTGTCTATCTCTTTCTCTCTGTTCTCTCTCTCTCCTGTTTGTCTCTCTCTCTCTCTCTCTCTCTCTCTCTCTCCCTCCCTCCCTCCCTCTCTCCCCCATGACTCTATATACTGGTATATATCTCTGTCTCTCTTATCTCTCTCCTCTCTCTCTGAGTCTCCATCTGTCTCTCTCCCTCTCTCTCTCTCTCTCTCTCTCTCTCTCTCTCTCTCNTCTCTCTCTCTCTCTCCTCTCTGTCTCAATCTGTCTTCCTCTCTCTCTCCTCTCTGTCTCAATCTGTCTTCCTCTCTCTCTCCTCTCTCTGTCTCAATCTGTCTTCCTCTCTGCCTCTCTCTCTCCTTCCCTCTGTCTCTCTGTCTCTTTCTCGCTCTCTTCTGTCTGTTCTTCTCTTTGTATCTCTCCTGTCTGTCTTTTCCTCTTTCTCTCTCTGCTCTCCTCTTTGTCTCCCTCTCTTTTGCTTTCTCAATCTCTGCCTCTCTCCTCTTTCTGTCTTCCTTTCCGTTGCTCTCTCCCTTCTTCGACTCCATATCTCTCTCTGTCTCTGCTCTCTCTCTCTCTGTCTGTCTCCATCTGTCTACCTCTCTTTCTCCTTTGTCTCTCTCTCCCTCTCTAACTCTATATCTCTTTCTGTCTCTCTGTCCTCTTTGTCTCTGTCTCTGTGTCTGTCTCTGTCTTTCTCTTCTGTCTGTTGTCTTTGTATCTCTTCTCTTTCTGTGTGCCTCTTCCTCTTTCTCTCTGTTGCTCTTTCAATCTCTCTGCCTCTCTCTTTCTCTTCTATTTCTGTCTTCTTTTCTGTTGCTCTCTCTCTCTCTCTCTCTCTCTCTCTCTCTCTCTCTCTGTCTCATAGCTTACGTCTCAGACTCAGATGTTTATCAGGTAGCAGAGTGTGTGTCGCGGCCGGATTGTGTTTGTTTCTGGTGAACAAATTGGCTGCTGAGAGAGTTCAGAGGACGATGAAGAGGAGGAAGACGTCCAGTCACAGACAGCTGGATTTCACAGGCAGTCAGCTGCAACACGGCCTGGCACACAGCCAGCGCTTTGTTATTTTGTCGGTAGTATTGCTGTGTCAAACTTGTCTGCAAAACTTTTTTAATAATGTCAGATAAACTCAGCTCAGAGCTGTTTGTGGAGGTGGTTTGTGTATATGGAAAAACAAAAAAAAAAAANAAAAAAAAAAAAAAACAAAGCCTTTAAAAACGTCCCTGTCAGTGGCAGAGAGGCTCGCTCTGTTTCTGTGTGCAGTAAAATATGGTAGATCAAAGCCAAAGGGACAAAGTCTAAAACAGCTTGGCATCATAGATAAAAACAAATTCATGAAAATGAGGGCAATAATTAGTAACTTTTTGTTGTATTTAATTCATCTTGGTGTTCTTTTGTTGGACAGGTATGAAACCAAATTAACTCTTTAAAATCGGAGCGGCCCGGAGCTGGGCCCAGCACCCTGGATGTAGCATTCACGATAGTGATGCGTGGATTGCAGTTATACCCACAGGCTCACAGTTGATCCATGGGTCGGATGGGTTAGGATCATAAAAATGAACATTTCTGATTAATAGTGGATGGATTCGGGTGGGTAAAATAGCCTCTTACATCATTAATGAGGAAAATATTAATTACATTCTCTAAAATGTGAACAATATAGGCTATTTAAGCTTAATTTTTCGTCAGGCATGATTTAGCAGATTATACTCTCATAGCAGCAGGTGCAGGATGCTTTAAAGTCTTGAGCGGCAACATACAATGGAGGCAAAGAAGATCCAGGAGAACATAAAAAAGAATTAAAAACACAAAAACAGGAAGGACAGAAAAGTTCTGTGTGGGAGTGATTTAGTGAAGTAGTTAATCATGAGATGAGTCAAGTGCTGGGTATGTCATCTGCAACAGCTGTGAAGCATTGTATGTAGCCTATATGATAGACAGTAGTGATGCATAGATCAATTTTTCTAAAAACACTTTAAATACATGTTAATTTAATTAAAACCAGCCTACTTCAGTGTAATATGCTACCATATCATCACCGGTAGAGGTGGAGTGGAATGTTCGTGATGGTGCGGGTGCAGGTCTCTCTAAATTGGACAAAATAATTCCTTCAGGTGGGTGCGGGTGGATGAGTCAAGCATACACTGTACATGCGGATTTGGATGACGTCTGAGCCGATCCGCACATCTCTGGTTCACGATGTTTTATATTTGGCATCTCTCATTAAAACAGAGATATACAAATATCTCCAGAAAGCTTAGTTTCTCCTGAACAAAATGAGCCCAAACATGATATTTTATGATCACACGATCCCAAGATAAATGTAACTAAAGTACAGACAGCCTCCGAGCTAAAGCATAGCTTCGTCGCTTCTCGATGACGTAACTTCCGAAGGCGGTTTAAATTTTAAAATTCCTCTCTGTGTTTCGATAGCAGACTAGCAGAGGATTTGATTGACGGGTTGGTGGCCCTATCAGCTTTTGTTGCCATGGCAACAGGCATGCGTCCCCGTGTGTAAAATGTGCTAAAAGTTCAGTGACGGCTCACGTCCCGATGTAACTTTCACAATGTTNTCCCCGTGTGTAAAATGTGCTAAAAGTTCAGTGACGGCTCACGTCCCGATGTAACTTTCACAATGTTTTATAATCACAGCAACGGTGCCAAACGCCATGACTTTTTATCAGCGTGTTCAGTCATTCTAAATCTTTCAGTGATTAGAGTTTACATATTTAGCAGCATCATAAAAGTTAATCCAAGGAGCTGCTTGTTGTGTTCCTGAAATAAACATTTTGAAAAAGGTACAACTTGAAACCCTCTGTTTGCCTACGTGTTTTAGTGTTTTTATTGTCATTGTTGAACCTGAGAATCTCTAAANTAGCAGCATCATAAAAGTTAATCCAAGGAGCTGCTTGTTGTGTTCCTGAAATAAACATTTTGAAAAATGTGTAACCTGAAATAAAACCCTCTGTTTGCCTACGTGTTTTAGTGTTTTTATTGTCATTGTTGAACCTGAGAATCTCTAAACTTGAAGCCAAAACATTTTCCTGAAAATTTAAAAGGTTTTCTGTCAATTGGTATAAAGTAAATGACTCTCTTTATCACATGTTCAGAGTAATAAGCCTTTACTTTTGGGTATGCCATTTAAGCAGAAATTGCTCAAAAACACCTTAGGTAGTAAAATGTTAAAGGACTTTACCGGCAATTTAGCATGTTTGAGCACAACATATACAACCTGCACACACATTACATCACTGACAACCAATTTCCAAAACAGAAAACCGTATTTTAGTTTTCCAGTTATTTTGCCAAATCCCTACAAAGAAGACTCCAGCAACACTTGTCTGAAGAATAACTTTCTTGAAAACAAACCGACTCGTTTCAGCTCAAGGCCTTCTTCAGGGTTATTACTTTTGTTAGTAACCCTGAAGAAGGTTTTGAGCCAAAACTCATCAATTTGTTTTATACAAAATTGCTTTCAAGTGTTGCTGGAGTCTTTTCCCCAAATAATTACTCCTCCACACATCTTGCCAGTAGGTGAAATTGTGCCAGAATCTGAAATTTGACTTTTCCAAACCCTCCAATCTTTCATAATCAATTATTCAGCTACTACACACACCTTAAAATTCAATGTTTCACCTGCTCACACTTATGCACAATTGTAGAAGACACAGTTATTTTCTCATTAAAAGCTGTCTTCCTGGGACTCCCCTGGTGGAGACGTACACCGTCTTCCATGCAGCACCATGTTGGACCATTAAATAAAGTTAATTTGACAAAAAAAAACAAAAACAAAAAAAACTTAATAGACGTCGTGTCCGCTGTGATTAATTACTTATCTGTCGCACGTTCCAAATCTCCACCATTCATTTTAATAGCGTACTGGAATAAAATGAAACCAATAGCAGTCTGAAAAGCAGAAAAAAAATTATATAATTTACCTTCCATTTGTATGTTTTGAGAAATGGTTGTCAGTAACTTCATGTGGGTGCAGGTTGTAGATATTGGACACAAATATGCAAAATTGCCAGTATTGTTCTTTAAAGGCTGAGGCCGTCTCTGCTACCTCTGATATAAGCTAAGCTGACCAGACATCCCGTATTTCCTGGGACAGTCCCTTACTTTATTTGAAAGTGTTCTGATTTATTCTGAAAAAATCCCTATTCACAGATTTATGCTTGTTTTTGTTTTTTTTGTTTTTTTTTTNAGAGAGGGGGGATATATAAAATTAAAAATTATTTTCCCTGTTTATCATTTATAGAGTCACATTTATAATGAGGTTGCATGCAGCTAAACCACCAGTCTCTCTCACACACACACACACACACACACTGCAACATCCAATATATCCACTCTATCAGTATCCTCATGCTCCGCTGACTCATTCACCTCTTACGTGTGTGTGTACTTCTGTCCTGTATTTACCTTTGATTGGGATCATTAAAGAGATTTTAAAAGGTTGGAAGTCATCCAAGTCCAGTAATCTATGATCTACAATCCATGACCTATTTTTCATTTATTAATTTCATCTTGTAATGTTTAATTTTTTTTTTTATTTATTTATTTTTTTGTATTTTTGTAAATTGCCCATTTCTCCACCGGCAGCTCCTATTGCACACCTGGCCGTTGGAGGAGAGGGAATCTCCTGAGGTTTCTTCTATTTTTTTCCTTATATGCTAAGATTTTTTTTTAAAGGAGCTTTTGTTCTTAGAGAGCTCGTGCTGGGTGAGGAACCATTGATGTGTGCGCCCTTTGAGACATTGTTGTAACATTGGTGTATGCAAATACATTTTATTGCCTGTGATTGCCATATAAGGCAATCACAGGGTTTGTTCTTCATTTTTTCTCTTTATTATTATTNCCCCCCCCCCCCCCATTTTTTGACACTTAACTACTTCAACATACTTCAACCTATTCAAATCATTCAAACTTCAGGTTATTCAAATAATTTCAGACATCATTGCTATATCTTTTGGTATTATTCCTTATAATTTCTGAAATATTTAGCATTTTTCAGGAAATTTTCCCCATTCAAAATGAATTAAGGAGGCTTCAAATGTCCTTCAACCATTCCTCTCTTCAACCATTTATAACTTCAGCATACTTTCAGTTAGAAAAAAAAATTCAACAATTATTCAGATCACAAGACTTTCAGCTTTCGTATACTAGTTCAGCATTTTCATGCCTTTCATGGTTTTTGAGAAATCACGAGTTAAAAAGTTTGTGATTTTATGTCAAATTCAGCGTTTATAATGAGTGTGTATGGGGAAATTACCGTTACATCAGAGTGGGAAGCAGCTGACAGCTGATTGGCTGAGAGGCCCCTGCTCTACATTCCTCCAGTGGAGATTTTAAGCAAACAAAACTTAATATCTTTAACACCTTTCACTTTTCAGAAACAATAAACACATCAGATTGTAGGAAAATTAGTCCTCTTTCAGGAAATATAAAAAAATTAAATTTTGTGATTTGTTTTCAACTTTTTGAACTTTAAGCACAAAGTGGTCATGTTAATCTCCCATTCAGGCCCATTTTAAAAATGTTCAGAAAATTTCTGACAAAATGGATTTTTCATGTGTTTTCACTCGATTTCTCCTTCAATCTTCAAAATTTTTAAATTTTATACATTGATAAGTTCAGGAAAGTCTTTTCTCACTAACAGTTCAAACAGTTTTGGATTTTGACTAAAGATGTTTGAAATATAGCAATTTGTCTGACAGATGCGTTTTCACCACTCTATTTCTAGAGTGTTCTGTAAATGACACCTGCTCATGGCCCCTCCCTTTCTGTGCGGTGTCATATTTAATTTGATTGACAGCTGCTTGTTGCAAACAGAACTGATGAGACAGACTTTCTATTTGAGTGTTTCAGAAACCCAACAACATACAACAGCCAAACCAAAGAAAGATTTACAAACCAATCGTTTGTTTAGACTCCTTCAGGCATCGGTGGACATCAAACCAAATTTTTCATGCTTTCCGGAATATTCCACTTATTTTCCTGAAATTTTCCCATTCAAAATAAATGTGAAAATTGTTCAAAATTTCCAATCTTTCAGCTCTTCTCACTCCTTCATACTTTCACTTAGAGCAGTCATTCCACTTATAAAATATCTATCTGACTTTCAACTATTTACAATGGATTCTGATTTTTTCAGAACTTATGAGAAAATTAAAGGGAAATTTCACTGGTTTTCAAAATCTTCAAATGTTCCAATTTTTGAAACCTATCTATTTCTACATGTTTTGAGATAGGAACTTCAAACCAANCTTCAAATGTTCCAATTTTTGAAACCTATCTATTTCTACATGTTTTGAGATAGGAACTTCAAACCAACTTCATCAACTTCAGATCAACTAGCTCTCTAAGGGGTGTAAACAGAATTTTCCAGTGTTTCATACTTTTTGAATTATTAAACTTTATTTAAACCAATATTTCAATTTTTTTTTCAAAATTTTCAATCTTTCAGCTCTATTCACCCTTTCATACTTCAACTTAGAACTGTCATTCTACTTTCAAAACATTCATCAGATCTTCAACTATTTACAACGGATTCCAATTTTTTCTAACTTTCATAATTTCTGAAAAAAAAATTAAAGGGAAACTTCACTTGTTTTCACATTCAAATTTTCTACTGTCTGAAACCTAATTACTTTGACATACTTCAAGGTATGATCTTCAAACCAACTTCATTGTGTTAAGCTTGACTATCTCCTTAAGGGGTGTCAACAGATTCTCCCCATCTTTCATATTTTTTGAATTATTAAACTTTATTTAAAGCAATTTTTCCACTTTTTCAAATGTTCAAAACTCAACTATTTCCACATGCTTCAAAGTAGAGACTTCAAACCAACTTCACAGTGTTCACGTTGATGTGTACTATGAGGCATGTCAACAGATTTTTCATATTTTTCATACTCTTCAAAATATTCAACCCTTACTTAAGCAAATTCTTTCAATTTTAATGTAACATTTATCCATTNTACTCTTCAAAATATTCAACCCTTACTTAAGCAAATTCTTTCAATTTTAATGTAACATTTATCCATTAAACTGCATATAGAGCATTCAATGTGACTGCACATCTTTCCTTTCAGATCACTTGTCAGCTATTATACTCTTATTCTACAATTCCAACTACTTCATCTTTTCAAGCAAGGTTCAGTCAGTTTCAAACAAGTTTCAAACAGTTTCAAGTGATTGCTTCAATCCACTTATACAACAAGCTTCAGCAAAGGGCAATCACAGGCTGCAGTTCCATAGGAAATGCATTTCTAGTTTGAATATGAAATGATCCAGCAGTCACACTGAAGCACTTCTTGGATTTCTCTGCGCTCGTCTCCGTCACTTTGACCGATGTCGCAGTAACTTGAAACAAAGCCGTTTTGGTTGCCATGGAATATTGACATGCGGTGGCGAAGGAGAGACACTTTGGGAGTCAGGTACAAAAGACAAAGTCAGCGACTGTTTGGTCGATGACAAAATAACTCAGCTGAAATCCACATAAGTGCTTTTCTGGGACTTTCTGTCAGTCTTTCATTTGGTCATGCTCGCTTGTGAAGGATTCCCATAACTGCCAAATACAATAATGACATCAATCTCATGATTCGCCAAAAAAAATACCTTTTACTGAGCCACTGCAAAAAAAAAAAAAAAAAAAAAATTATACAGGAGCATGGTGGACAGTTCAGTTCACTCAAAGCCTTTTATTTGTAATTAAAAAAAGTTTGTTTTCCTGTGGGGTTTTCCACATTTCCACGCGGAGAGGCAGAGGCGGAAGGTTTTCCTGGCCTCTCCGACCTGAGCAGCCAGCTTCGGCTTTCGCCAAACAACACAAATATTATCCTCCTGCTGCTTTTGATACAGCTCTTTCAATAATTCATGTTTGCTCTCCATTCTTTTCTTCGACATAACTCTCATCCTCGGTTCACTCCTGGAGCTGCTGCAGCTCTGATGCATTCTTAATGCTGCATGTGAGTATTCCATGACAGCCGCGTCGCTGCGAGGCCAGCAGAGCAGGGTCGACCCGGGTCCTGGAGAAACGAGACACTTTTTTCTTTGTTCTCCCTCAGCTTTTCCCTCTTTACTTGTTTCTTCCACTTCCTCTTGATTTCCTCTTGTTTACTTTTCTCTCTCTTTTTTTATGTTTTTTCTCTCTCCACATTTAATTACTGCTGTCTGGCTTCTTGTTGTTCTTAACTTTCTTCTTTTTCTTCCCACACTCTCCATCCTCTATCCCGCAGCAGGGCAGAGGAGGGAATGGTCCTAGCAGGGAGATGGAGGACATTAAATATTGATTAAGAAGCTATTGCAGCAGTATTTTTATGTAAGCAAAAGCTGCTTGGTGTCATTTTTGCAGCAGGGCAGCAGAGCTGGAACCACAGCAGGACTGGACCCATACCTGCTGCAATTTGGACAAAATTTCAGTGGATATGGCTCAGGTGGTGAATGTAAAATCTCTCAATAACTTAAAATCTAAAAGGAGAGTTTCAGTGTTTGTACATGCTTTACCTCATTTTCATCAAGCCACTTATGCTTTATGTCATTACTCCAAAATGCTGCAGTAAAAATAGTTCATAATGTGTTTGTACATTCTCCTGAAGCGCTGAATCCAGCTTTGAAAGTTTCATTAACTACATATGGAAATTTAAAGTTTTGAGGTCAATCAAAAATAAGACATTTTTGCCAAACGCATGTCTGCACAAGGGATTTTGGAAATGAATTACTCCAAACTGCTTCCGTAAAAATTGTTGATAATGTATATGTACATTGTCCTGGAAGTGCTGAATCCAAACATGAAAGTTTTATTAACTACTTATGTAAATTTCATTTTTAAATGCTGAGAAAAAATGAGACATTTTACCATTCGTATGTCTGTACAAGGGACTTTGGAAATGAATTACCCAAAAATGCTACAGTAAAAATTTTACATATTGTATTCTACATACAACAGCATATTAGGCAGGTGCTCATAATGTCTTGCTCATCAGTGTGTGTGTGTGTGTGTGTGTGTGTGTGTGTGTTTATATATATATCACACACACACACACACACACACACACACACACACACACTGTAAATATGTTTGTTTCATTTTCATTCTAGTTATTACCCCCCCATATATATATATATATATTTATATATACACATATATATATAGGGTAATGAAATCACATTAAAGCTAAAGGAGGTCCTAGGGTCTGTGACTATTTTATTCAAAAAGAAATATTACATTTTAACATTTTACTGAATTTTTTTCTTTTTTTTTTTTTTNTTTTTTTTTTTTTTTGTATTTTTTAAAGGCAGATGCTGCATTATATTGTTTTCTGAAGACAAGATTTCCTAACTTATTTGTGGAGACAGACATTTTATTTACACGAACAAAACATGTTCATGCGGACAGCATTTGTTTTGTGTGTGTGTGTGTGTGTGTGTGTGTGTGTGTGTGTGTGTGTGTTACATAATAATCATGAAACCATAATTATTTCTCTGAAGCATATCATTTAAAACTCAAACCATGACATCTCTACTTCCAAATTTCTACCAATCATCTCATGAACTTCAGAAGCTACGTATGTTTGTCACCTCCAGTTTTTGAGCAATCAAAATCCATCTGTTTAATTATGGACTTTTAATATATTTTTTCCTGTCTGCTATATGCCATGATTGGCATAAACCGTTTTGTGTGTGTGTGTGTGTATATATATATATATATATATACACACAGTATATGCAGTTTGATCTTGCATCAGACAGATAACATGCATTATATATATATATATATATATATGGGCTTTTTTATGACACAAACATACACAAGCACACACAGACACACACAAGCACAAGCTGTACATGTATTTGCGTATTTCCTACCAAAGCTAAACAGACAGAAATGTCAGGCTGTGTGTTTTGAAGCAGGCTTGCGTTGAAGTTTGACATTTCAGCAGTGAAACGTTTCTTCCTTTGATATGTATATTTTATGTTCTGCCTCACAATGTTTTCTCCTCTGTGTTCTGCAGTTCATGCTTTCTTATAAATATATGTTTTATTCTGTCACCTTAAAGCGAGTGAAACAAACGGGCCGTCAGGCTGAACTTTGGATCGGTGGAGTCAGACTGTACATTCATGGTTGATAGATGCCGTTTCCTGTTTACCGGCAGTGAGGTGTAAGGACGCTGGTGGAAATCCCTCCACAACCTCTGCTTCATGCCACAAAACAGACAGACGTGCATCTTCCAACCATCTATTGGTGCAGACGTGTCATTTTTTTTGTGTGTGTTTTTCTGGAGAAAATTCAGACAAAAAAGCAGCATTTCGTCTATCTTTCTCCATCAGCACTTTGTGGATGCAGCCATGTTGTTTTGAATTGAATTCAGCTTTATTGGAAACTGTTAATTAACAAAACTGTGTGAAGGTTTCACTGAGCGGGAGCAGCCGTGTTCAGATCAAACCGTGCGGCATGAGCGTAGAAACTGCAGGATTTGACGGTTTGTAACAACCGTTTAAAAACGTACAAATTGCTAAAGGTGTCTGCTTGGCTTTATTAGCCTGTCTTAGCAACAATCAGGACATTTATATGCACATTAAATCTTTTATTATATAGCAATAAATATGGCAATGAATTGATTTTTTTTTTTTCAAATATGTAACCACCCAAATTAGAGTGAAATTGACATATATATCAAAGTAAACACATCTGAGTGAAAGACCTACATTATGCGATTGTACGTCAATTTATTCAGGTATATAAATGCTATAATTGGAGTAAGACACCTTTCATCATACTCCAATTATGCGTCATGTATATTTGGTGAACAGTAGAATCCTATGAATTCTGTAAATGTACTGACTGATTAACAGCAATACTCTGGAAATAAAGATCACTGTGGAAACTTATGACTTCTTTATTAATGCTGGATGATAATTTATGTATTGTAATATCTATATATATTTAAATTTTTGTTGGTGATGGTTCAGTTGTTTAGAAAATGTACAGCACAGTGGAACCTATGGAGAAAACACGACATACTCAGAGTGCACAAAATGTGAAAAATGCTTCAAACCCACTGAGGAAAACATGACTCCATCTTCTAAAACTCATCCAGTCTGATCAGGCCTGTTTTCCCGCAAGTGTGTGTGCACGCACGTGTGTGTCTGAGAGAGAGTGTGTGGATTGGTGGTTATTCTGACCGACAGAGACAGACCAGACTAAATGATGTCCGTCATTCTTCATCATGGCGTTTACCCTTTTCCCTTGACGTGTATTGATTAGAGACATGGCTTCTCTTTCACACACACACACACACACACAGAGAGTAATTTGTCAATCTTAATGGTACAAACTCATACTACAGGAAGAAAAGTGAGGTTTGTGTGTATGTGCACATGCCAGTGTGGGTGTGAGTGAGAGCGAGCGAGAGAGAACAGTAATGGCTAATCTCTTGTATCCTTGTAAAGTTTCAATCAAATCATATCAATTGTAATTTTAGTAGAATTATTGAATGAAAATGAAGCAATAAACATATTTAGTTTTACAGCTTGGCTTGATTCAGTCAGATATCGTAACCCAGCCACAGAATCTGGATGATGAATAAAGGTGGTTCTGAGAGAAGTTTGCTGCAGCTTCAAGTTTGAAATCAAATATGGGATCAGATTTCAGTACTGTTTGTTTCACTACTGATAAAATTCAGTTTTATGGATCTGCCTGCATGTCACGGTACAATATGGATAAAAGGTAGATAATAGCCAGGCACGTCTGCTCTCCCATGAATGCACATTGTGTACCAAGCAGTGGCAGGAGAGAGAGAGAGAGAGAGAGGGGGAGAGAGAGAGAGAGAGAGAGAGAGAACATGCACTGTTTCCCTGTGTCTTTCCCTCTTTATCCCCCCCAACCCTCAGGTTTGATTGTCATGAAATTTATTGAATTTGCCTAAATGTTTTGTGGAACACGAGTACTTTCTCCCGTCCTCATCATCTTGATCCTGAGCAGAAAGTGGAGACACCTGCCGCAGGTAGAGAATCACATCCTGCTTGTACCAGCAGCAGCACAAACAGCCTGTCCTCACTACATGTTTTTAAAGGACCATATCACCCATTTTGCATGTTTGAGTCTAATATATTCCATTTTCATACATGTTACGTTACTGACAATCATTTCCCAAAGGATAAAACCGTATTTCAGCTTTCCTGATATTTTGCAAAATCTCTTAATCTTTCAAAATCAAATATTCAAGTGATACACCCACCTTAAAAATCCATGTTTCTCCTGCTAATAGTTACACAGCCTTATGAAGTCACGGTCCTTTAAATTTTTCCATAAACGCAGGTCTTCTTTTGGGACTATATTCCCCGGTGGAGGCATACATTCACTCCATGCTTTTTATTGCACTTAAATGCTAAAATTACATAACTTCTAAAAAAAAAACCTAAATACACCATCTTGTTGGCGATGATAGATTACCTATCCCCAGAACGTATGATGTATCAACAAGTTGATTTTAATAGCACACCAGAATGAATTGAAACCAATGGTGGTCTGGAAGGTAGGAAAAACACTTTTAATTCACTGTTCCAGTAGTATGCTTTGGGAAATGATTGTCAGTAACGTAACATGTATGAAAATTGAATGAGACTCAAACATGCAAAATGGATGGTATGATCCTTTAAGCATGAGGAAATAAATTAATTAACGCGCCACTGCGAGTTTGGAGCACATACACTGTACTCAGATTAGCATGTGTGTGTGTGTGTGTGTGTGCGTGCATGCACCCGTGTTCTCTACAAAAGAGGCAGCAAAGCTTGAAACACAGACATATAGTCATCAAGGAATTTCCACTTAAAGTTGGATAAGTTTGATAAACAGAGATTGCTTGCATGGAGGCACTTTGCTGAAAATATGGAGGCTTCTGCCCGCCACTCATTTGTAGCTTGACAGCACATCTGAAAAATTTTAAGTGTTTTATCACATGTTGATATTAGAACTATTTTCCAAGTCATGCTCCTCAAAGTGCAGCAGAAGAAGAAGATAATTCACCAAAGATGAAGAAAGATTCGGCAGGATATTTCTGGCTCATTCATGTAACTCAATTGGTACCAGACTGAAAAAAAAGTCATGTGCAGCTCTGATTATAGCAGTTATGTGTAACTATTTGGAAGACGACAGCACTAACAAAAAAATTTTAAAGGCTGTGTTTGGAGAACATTTCATCAGTTATGGATGTCTAATACATTTTATCCATTATGATTTTATCTATCTGTCTGATTTTAATCTATTTTACATCCGAAACAAAAGCCAATTTAGTGCAATCTCTTTCCAAAAGATAAATAAAATAATTTGTGTTCAGCAAATTTGTATCATTATTATTGTTTGGAATTGTCCATTGGTTGATTAAATACTGTACGATTAATACTTAATGTTTACTTAAATTATTGTATTTTAACAACAAAATCCAAATTTTGACCTTTGACCTCACTTGCCAGAATTTCTTCCTGGATACCAGTGTGCAGCGCCGCCAGCACGACAGCAGCAGCTAACGGGGAAGCTGAAGCTCTCGTTCTCCAGCTGCAAGCTTCATGAACAAACAGGCTTGCGTGTTTGATGAAAGAAGCGGCCGTGTGTGCTCTGAGCTGTGATGAGACTGTGGATATTAATAATATTCCCACACCTGCTACTTGTTGTGATATTCTACAAAAGCAAACACAAACATGAGATCTCTGTGCAATAAAGCCTGAGCAGAAACCGCAAGAGGGGAAGACATGGCACAAGTGTTTGTTGACCATTTTTTAACAGGACAGCAGTTTTTTTTTGGGTTTTTTTTACCTGTGACCTGGAGATACAGCAGCCATTTCTGTGTTGAACTCAAATATTACCCTCACACAGTGACCCTGCTTATTTTATCAGTTGTAAAAAAAAAAAAAAAAAAATGTTGACACTCCTTAATGTGTGGGTACAGCCAAGTGATTTGTAGACGCTCCCTAAATTCTGCTACGTGCAGCAGTGATGCTGCCTTTTACTGGTTTTGCCTCAGGCCATCAGAGAGACCAGAGCTCCGACAGCTGTAAAATGTATTCAGTCAGAAAATATGGGAAACAACTACAGAGAAAAAAAATTAAGTTGTTGAAACGACTTAGTTAACTTGTTAACTAAGTCGTTAGAACGACTTACTTGACTGGCAGTTGTGAACCGGAAGAAGAACCCATCTTAATATCCTCAGAGTTGCTCAGAACGGAACAAGCTAACGGTGCTGTTCTTGTGTTGACGTACCGTTTTTCCCGGGTTTCCCCCATATTTTCACCGCCTCTTCCGCCGCTTCCGTTTGGTAATTTCTCCCGTAAATATCCTGTATTTTGACAGATATACAGAATCATAATTGGCCCAATCAAGTTGTTTTGATCATTCTGTGGCACACGAATGAGACGTGCTTGCCAGGAAACACCTCAAGCCAAGTGGAACCAAAGCTGATTGAAACAGTTTCTGGTAGGAGGAATAAACAAACATAACACAGTCATGCTAGCAAAGCTTTTGATGAGAGAATAAGATTGGGACAGGCTGGGTGGGGTGTCATGTCCCAGAAAATCTCCCGTATTTCAATATTGACAAGTGTGCAAGTTGACATACACACACACACACACACTATGGACTGTTTAATACAGTTTTATTTTCATCTTGGACTCAAATATGCGGATATATTTTGGGTTTTTGGCTGTCAAACTCCGCGTTCTTATATCTTTGGCATCCTTTAAATGTATTTTAACTCGTTCGATTGAGTTAGCAAGACGTTTGAATGACTTATTTTTTTTTTTCCTTGAGCCCTCCTGAGCTCCGTAGAAAACTGAGGCATTTGGTGAGAATTTTGGTTTTCTGACTAGCGCAAATTCTGTTATTGTATGAGAGTTGTTAAAACTGAAAGTTATTGATCCATCTAGCTACAACGAGAGAGAGAAGCTGCCACCGGACTGGAGTATGTAGGGACGTTTTCCCCAGATTAGCACCATACTCTGGTGAGTTAGCATGTGGTACTACGTAATGTGTCTTAAATTGAATAAATGTGCTACAATAAAGTTAACATTAAACAAAACCAAATTATGATTTATTATTATAAACATAGGAAAAGGAAGAAAACCCTAACCTTTATCCTGAAAGGAGAACTACAATGGAAACTGAATAACGGAGACTAACAACTGGAAATATCATTCAAAAAACAGACACTGAAGTTATTTGCAATTTGTCCTAAGATAAATGTTTTTTTTTTGTAATTTATGTTTCTTGTTACTCTGTATTTAACTTTATTTTAATACAGTTCATAGTTACTAAGCTGGTGGTGTGATGTGTTTTGTGGGATGGAATCATTCTTTTCCTACTTCCTGTCATCATAGTAGAATCTTCAGAACCCTGATATAGTAAGAAACTTTGCGTTGAACTCATTGATAAACAAAAAAGTAACATTTGTGAGATACAACACAAAAGTGGTTAAGCACACGTGTTACTACGTACTTCATGTTTTTGTTCAGTGTCAAATGATTCAATGCAAAGCTATTTGAGGGTTCTTAAGCTTTGACTAAGGAGACTGGACATAGCAAAAAAAAAAAAAAAAAAAANACCCACAACACACACTAGATCGGGGGGTATTCAACTAAAATTCAAGTGGTCCAGTTACGCAGTTGTCTCCCCCTGTGGGGTCCATAACCACAAGATATTACCATAACTATGATTCAGAAGCTTCATGGAAAAAATTTAAAGTGTCAACTTCAACATTTTATTAAACATTTTTGACTAAAGTGCTTTTCTTAGAAGTATATTTTCAAACATGAACTTCATAACCTAAAAATTTATCTTAAAAATAAAGTTCTCCTTAAGTTCTCTAAAGAACTCTTTTTTTTTTTTTTTTAAATCCTGTATGTTCTCATAAAAAGTTAGCGTGCATACCTTTGTTCTAGTCCTTACTTCATCCTTGTGGGTAGGTGTCTTCAAATTTTGTATCATAATGGTGTTTAACGTTGCCACTTTTTCTGATGCCACAGACTGAACAGATCAAACACACAGGTCTTCAGCGTTTGCTGCTGGAAGAATGAAAGCAGATTTATACGTTCACTCATCCTTCAACTCTCGGTTTTCCTGCTCAGCTTTTCTGATCTTTGAGCCATTTGACAACTTCATTGCTCGTTTGACTGCTAGCACATCTGCTCAGCTAATTTTTAGAGCACAGTGAGTCTTAACCTGATCAGAACAGAGGCTTCAGCCAGAGGACCCATAGCGCTGAGCTGTCCACGCTGTGCCTGCTGAAAATTCTCTAACCTTAAAATATAAGTTAATAGTATCACAAGAAATGCTCAACGGTTTGGATAAAAGCCTCTCTGGTCTGGATCTGGACTGGAGTCCACTAGCTGGTACTCACTGCACTAGACCATCAACTCAGAAATAACAATGGAATGTATTACATTAAATTTCATGTACAGAATAACATGTTTCTTTGTGGAATCTCCTTTTAAAAAAAAAAATAAAAATTACAACAAAAATATTTACCATTATTTAAACAAATGTAAATTTAACAATGAAATGAAATATTCCCCTCTGGACTAATTTAGGTTTCTCAACAGAGATTATTGGCTCTCAAAATTATTATTTCCAGATCTCAGTTTTTCACACTCAGTTTGTTACTTGAGTTTCTCCTTAACAAAGGGTAGTGACAGCACTTTTTAGTTTTTTTTTTAATCAATGTTCAAGTAAAAAAAAAAAAAAAANAAAAAAAAAAAAAAAAAGCACTTGTATGGAAAAAAAACAAACCATAATAAATGTCAAAATAAATGTCTTTTACTCGAAATGAAACATAAACCATAATATAAGGTAACAAATAGTACACTGTGGTTAGCTTAGCTTAGCATCGTGGTCTAGCCTTAGTTTTGCTTTGACAGCGTAGTCATGTTTACATCCCTTTCAACCTGTTACACGTCAAATTAAAAAAAAAAAAAAAAAAAAAAAAAAAAAAAAAAATCACACCCTGGCTGGTTTTTGATTTACAATTCAAATGATTAGAAGTCTCACCAAATTCCTTGGTTAGTGTCTGCTTTTCTAACTTTTCTGACAGCTTATTAGGGAGCACCAACTTTTCTTCTGGCTAATTAAATAACCATGGTTACATCCCCCCCCCCANACCCCCCCCCCAGACTGCATGAGTCCCTGCATGCAGATTTGACCTTACAGGAATGTGTGAAATTTGGGATAATAGGATTCAAAATGAAGGATTCAAAATGAAGAAGACATAACCAAAATTTAAGATTCACCCAACTTCCAGAACATCTTGGCTCTGCCATCTCTGACTCTGATACATCATTCACGTCCTCAGCTACAGCCTCTGCTGCTACGCTGTCTCCCCTGTGGACTACAGGTGATGTGTGTGTCATAGCAGATTCAAGCATATCAATAATAATGATCTGGAAGGGTACAAATGTGCAAAGGGTGTGTGGCTATTCTCTGGGCTAGCAAATGGAATTTATGACAGAGATGCATCACATGACTTTGCAGGAACTTGCTCAGGAATTGTGGGAAATGACACTGGGAGTGACAGTTTCTAATACACCTGAAGGTGGTTTAGGTACAGAAGAACTGGTTTCCACTGTATGAAAGGACATCTGCTGAGTACATGTACCAGTGGGTAAAGTTCATCCACTGCCCAGGTCCACGATTGCAGTCTCCTCTGACTTTTCATCTTCTAAAGGCCTCTCCTTCTTTGCTTCCTCCTGGGTTAGGTATCCTGGGCATCTTCCCTGGTCCTCCTTTGTATCATCCACAACTTCAGTCTGCTCTTATGTTTCATGATCTTCGCTACACCACAGGCAATCTTCTCTGAACTGTCTTCCTCCAAGGGCCCATCCTGCACAACTTTCACCTCTTGTTCAACTTCCTCAACTTCAATCAGGTGCAGAGGATACATTAAAAAAAAAAAAAAACAAGTTTACTTGGATAGGCAAAAATCACAGAGGTACAGGCTGAGGTCAGAGTACAGGTATTTAAAATACCGGTAAACAGAGCAGACAAGGAGCAGGGAGAGGCAAAGTCCAAGACACAGGAAAGGGTTAAAAAACCCATATTATTCCAGAAAGCATAACTAGAAAGGCTGCAGTGCTGTCACACCAGGTAACAAGACAATCTGGCAAAGTAACCACAAGCAAAGTAACCATGCAGAGGTTTAAATACGCTAAATGACTAATAGGAAACAGGTGCAGGAGGCGGAGCCAAGAGCAAAGCAGCAGGAGGGCTGCAATAGTGGACAGGAAGGGAACAGCTGAAGGGTTAGGGTTAGTGGAGAGGAACCTGTGACAACAGGTAACAGACTACTAACACACAGACTAAAATGAGACCGATGGAACCATGACAGATCGACTTGTCAGCAGAAATGGGACGTTAAAAAGGTTGCTGACCCGATTTACTAGTAATGTGTAAAATGTTTGATTTTAATGTTTCTCAGACTGAACATCATGCAAAGCAACTTGACTTTTCAAGAAATGGAAGCAGAAGATGAAATATGAAAATAAGAATGATATACATTTTCTGACCCGGCGTGCTCTGCTTGCCCGTGGCTGTTTTGCATGATTTTTTATCATCACCAAGGAGGTCAAATTTGTCTGTCTCTCAGCAGGATATAAAAAAAGGGTAGATTTTAATTACATTTTGTAGATACCTGTATGTGTTGGATTTGACTTCAAATAAAGATTAAAACTTGGTAAGAAGTCACATATATGGTGTTGCTGTACGTTAAGTTGAGAAACACATAACTACCATCAATGTGTAGCTGAAATATTGCTGAGTCAGCAGAATAAAATGGCTCGGAAATATTTTCAACAATTGCGGATATAGACCCAGGAGAAGGCGATGATGTCACAATACCTCTGACACGAGGTCAAAAGTTCAATCAACTTCCTTCATTGAAAATAATTCTACTGGTTGCACTTTTGGTACCAAAGCTAAGCAAGGCCACATAAGATTAAATTTGCAGTCATTTCAACCTGCGTAAATGAGACGACACAACAAAAGTAAAATGAGGCGAGTTTCGCCTGGTTAAAGCGTGTGGCTGCAGACTGAACACAGACGCTCGCAGCCTGTCACGCCACAACAATGGGTCAGAATACATCAGAGCGCTGAGTGCTGGACTGAAAATGGCTTCTTTCATTTGCATTTTGATGTGTCTGCCTGGAGGAGACCCTCAAACCTCTCACCGCGGCCCGCCGCCCTCATACGACATACAAGACACACACACACACCACACTTCAAAAAGCAATAATTCACTGCAGAATACACATGCGCACACACATCTACAACACACCGTGACACAAAAGCAACTCGCAAAGCATTCAACACACCAGAAGAAATACACACAAGTCAAACACATTACATTATGCATGACACACTGTTGTGCGCACAGCATGGCAACAAACATTGTTACATTCATCTATACATGCACAATATGTTTATTTATACACACATTTATAGTTGGAAACCACACACACAGTCAGTTATTTACATTTTCAAGAATGTGTTAGTTCATTGGTTTACTTTTAATATTACAAAATTTGAAAACAAAATGAAATTGCACTGCAGTTTGATTGTAGAACAGCTCGTTATTTTCAGTAGGTATTTAAGAACATTCACATTTTTCCTGTTTATTTTGAATATTAAAAATCCATATAATTTGATATCAGTTGAATATAACAAAACCAGTTAATAACAGGTATGACAGCCCAGTCCACAAACATGCTACAGATGATATAACCTCAAAATAATATCATGATATCTCAAAGTGTTTTGACAATAAATTTTTCAAGATTCACCGTATTGGTGATTGAAACTGGTAAAATTAATCAGTGTTAAAGGAGGTGTTTAAGCAGTGTTTCCCTTCAGTCTACTAAATCCTGTAACATTATAGTTTGTAAGCGATAACTCAGATTAACCTGACCTGCTAGTCTTCAGTATTGTGTAAAACATAAATAGTATCAGCAAATAAAATAAGCTCAAATTTTAAGTATGTAAACAAGTTAAGCCCTCAACCCACAATGAAGGAAGTGTAAACAGCAACAGAACAAAAAAGGCAACAATGAAATTAATTAAAATGTGTGAAACGTGCCACAGAAACACACACATACACACACAGAGTGCGTGGTTCTGGCAAAGAACTCAGCTGAAGTGAGCTGAGCAGCTAAGCTAACACTGCTCATACACACAAAAATATGCTTGCTAAGATGTTTTATCTTCAAGCCACTATTTGGACTGATGTCAAATCTTTAGCAAGACAAAAAAAAAAAGTCACTGCTTCGCAAATTTCACTCCACCGTTACCTTTTTCTCTCAGAGGGACTACAACTAGCTAACGCTCCAGCTATGCTTGCAGCTGATTGGCTCTCCTTGTGTTTTCAACTTTTGGTTGTTAGCCAGTTAGCCATGAAGCTAAACCATTTCCAAACAACCTTTTTAGGAAGTACTTTGTCAGCCGTTGACCCGTGACTTACAGGCATGCCGGTCTAGTTTCTTCTGCTTGCATGTTATGAAAATGTCATGTTTTCACATGGCAATATAATTAATATTGTGATATGACAAGTTTTTATCATCTGACAAATTATACCCATATTATCCAGTCCCTCCAGGATTTTGTAACTTTTTTTTTTTTTTTTTTTTTTTTTTTTTNCTGCGGCCAAAAATGCATTTTTTTTTTTTGTTTTTTGCGGCAGATTTTCTGAAATTTTGCAATACATTTTGCAGTGTTTTTTTTTCATGTTAATTTCATGTAGCAATAAAAAATCATACTGTATGTGTTCAGACTTTAAACAGAATACATAAAACAAAAACAATTAGAAACATTTAAAATGATCAATTTGGTTTCTTTTCCTGAACTAACAGCTCTTTTTCTTTTTCTTACTTTAGCATCATCAAATGGGATTTTACATGGTGCTAATTAGCGTTGCAGCTAGCGGACTTTTAGATTGCTAATTTTTTTTAGCATAAGTCAGTGGCGGACATAGTGAAAATTAGCATCATGGCTAGCAGACATTTTCTGACTGGGAGTGAGAGATGCTGAAATAAAAGTATTTTGGGTTTGTTATGAGACTGTGGCGGACATAATGGTAAACGCTGGTAAAAGTTTGAGTAAAACGCCACTCACCATGATTCTTTCAGCACGTGCCGCTGTATTCCTGCTGCCGCTTCAGTCACATGATCTGCACTGCTGTGCTAACTGTGCTAACATTCTCTGTGCTTTGCTGATTATGTCCACTTTCTCTGGTGTTCCTGCTCAGCATTACACAGAGTCAAAACTATTCCCCCACTTTCATGTCAGACATTTGGAAATTGTTTCTCAGGTCTTTAGCTGTTATTTTGTTGGTAATGAGATTAATGTCAGCATCAACAATCAGCATCATCTTCACACGTGAATACGTTGACAGGCCAGGAGGAAAAGTTTGACTGTGGTTGGAGTGGGCCATTTTCCCTGGTAACAGTGCAGTAAAGTCAAAATTATGAACCCGCTTTTATGCGCTAAAAGTTCAGGAATTGGTCAAAATTGCGAGCTTTCGCATAACGTGCTGATTGGTTGATTTTGATCGCAGAATCGCGGAATCCTGGAGGGACTGATTATCATAAATGATACGATATGTGCAGCCCTAGGGTCAGTAAAGAAATCTGAAACAGTTTATTTGTGGCCGACATTTTAATGCAGTCAGTGTCAAAAAAAGGGTTAGATGTATGAAAGGCAGAACTCAAGCAAAACTGTCCCAAAGCACACTGGGACACATATGACATTTTTTACTGCCTCTGCATTTTAATATCTGTAATTTCGTACCATCAGAAAGTGCAGTTTGCCTAAAGAGTGGTCTTGGAAGGCAGACTTAAAAACATCACTAATGCTATTTCTGTGAACCACAAGAATTTTCTCCACAATGACTTTCAATGACTATAGCAATAAAAGACAACTTTGAGATGGCTGTAAAATTTGCAGTGAATGTAAGCGAGATTTCTTTGAAAGAAGGTACAGAAAGTCAGGGACATGACCAGCAGAGAGGGAGGCATTTACACTGAGGAGGGCCTTACATCGAGAGAAACAGAGAATACCTGTACATGAAAAAGGTCTTTGAAGGGTGGCAGAGAAATTGTTGAACAAAATGATCAGAGTTTCATTGTGCTGCAAGAAACACAATTTGAATTTATAATGCTCAAACCACTCCTGTAACATAATCTACTGTCTACATGTAAGATCAATGGGGTAAATCATAAAAAAAAAAAAAATCATGGTAACTACACAGCACCATGGTAATTTAAACTCATTCATAAAGCTTTCCTTAGGTTAATAAATGCATCATCGTCCTATTATCAATTATCGCTGTTGTAAGGTGTGTCACAGAAGACTGAAGATTACACTACTTCATCTGCTGTTATGGCAAAATTTACTTTTTATGTGTGCGTCTTCTTATTTACAACATAATAGACAAACTATCCCACAACTAAAAAAGGGAAGAAAAAAAAAAAGAAAAGAAAATGAGATTAGCAACTGTACAAAATTTAAATACAAAAAGACTACATTTTTAATGATATGGACATGTTAAATCAGCAAAGGAAACCTGAGTTCTCTGCTTTAAAACTCCACATTTTAAGACACTGATGCTAAGCTAAGAGAGATAAGAGATCCATACACTACTTGGAGTCCTGGTGCACAGGGGGTGGAGGGTGGTGTGTGTGTGTATCAGAGAGAGAGAGACACACACAGAGCATTGGGATTGACGCTTGAGGAAGAGGCATAACGTCACTAGAATGTGTTTGATATCAGATTAAAACTAAAACTGACTGAGTGGGCTTATCGATCACATTTATTGATCACTAACTAACACGTGAGGCAAATACAGTTTCATGCGTGACTCAGATTTCATATCACTGAAATTTACTGTCAGGTCTTAATTTTTGAGTGAAGGTGTGTTTTATGAATCACTTCCCCGATATATAAATAATTATCATAGTAACGCCCTTTCAACGGAAACGACAAAAAGTGACTGGTAACTAGCATTTATGGATGAGGGAACATGGTTGCGTGATGCTATTTGCCTTCATAAACACATTAAATCTGGTGGTGTTTAATGAATATGTTCCAAACAGCATTTTACCAATTTCCTGTTAAATGCACAACCTCTGACGGAGATTCCAGTTGGGCAAAAGTGACACAGAAGCAGCATATTTAGCGAGATGAGCTGTTTGTGACGACATACTGAGCCAATAAACGGACAGTGGAGAGGTAGACAGGAGAAGAATTGGTTTGATAAGTTTCTGTGGACATTTAAACTTTTGCTTTCTGTTGGAATTAAAATCTAGCCAAGAAGTTGATACCCAAGAGACAGAGTGTGGGTGGAGGATCACTTCAGCACTCACCCTTCCCACAGCAAAATGAGAAGTAAGGTTTAAATGGGATTATGCTGTGTATGCTACTTGTAGTATTTTTCCCTGATGTTTATAGTGTAAAGTAGTAGTACTTTGTGTTGAACGTTCTCTGTCAAAATGTGAGGTTGATGGCTGCAGAAATGCATCTAATAAGACAAACCCATAGGTCCTCAGCTGCCCTGAAAGCTTTGTTTGTGATTGGTACTTTACTTCTGTAACATGGTAACATCATGTGACTTTATCCGTCTACACGCGTGTTAGAAACACCCACCAAGTACAAGTCTAGTGAGCCAGTGTTGAGCCAGCATCTGTTTCATCTGTGGGCATTACCTGTTCAGACTTGATGCAGCTGGCCAATCAGAACAGAGTGTGCTTTACTACTACCACTACTACTAACACAGGCAGTCCCCGGGCTACGAAGAGTTCCGTTCCCAAGGCTGATAGTAAGTCGGATTTGTTCGCAAGTCGGAACAGTTACGTAAGATGCATATCTAGCGTATATATTTTACTTAGGTGTGTATCTAACGTATATATTTTACCTTTCTGTGCATAAGAAACATTAAAGAAACACTTCCAGATATCCTAAAACATTGTAAACATAGTAATACAGTACAGTAATAATAATAATAATGATAATAATAATAATAATAATAATAATAATTATTATTATTATTATTATTATTATTATTATTATGTACTAACTTTGCATCGCTGATGACATGCAGTGTTTTGATGTGCGTGTAAAGTAGTGCACCGTTCATTATTACGAATCATTGCATGTAACTCAAATTTTTAATTTAATAGGCTTTATGGCAGTCCATTCATAAGTACGGATTGTTTGTAAGTCGGACGTTCATAAGCAGGGATGTATTACTACTACGACTTCTACAACTCCTACTATCACTACTACTGCTTACTACTCCTGATTTGATTTTTGATTTTTATTTGTGTCATGCCCAGTCCACATGGGCTTATAAGACACCAAACTACTACTACTACTACTACTACTACTACTACTACTACTACTACTACTACTACTACTACCACCACCACCACTGTCACTACTACTACTGCTACTACTATTACTTCTGCTGCTACTACTACCACTATCACGACTACTACAATCATTAAGGAATGAATGAATTGATCTATATATTTGTGTCTTACCTATATGGCCCACCACACATGGGGTTACAAGACACAGTCATATAAATATAACATAACATTTCCAGTTCCATAAACTTATTGCAAACAATCTTAAATGGTACAGTGCATGTTTTCTCAAACTTCATGCTTTCTCCACATAATTGGCAAATGAAAAAATATTTGTTTCACACTTACTTTTTAGAATATTAGTCATCCATCAAAAAGTAATTCCATCATGGTTCTTATTATTAAATAGGCTAGTTCTTGGGACATGATACATAGGACAATAAAGAACAAAATGAATTTAATTTTCACTTCATGTAAATCACAAAGGGAGCAGAGCCTGTTTTGTTCTTCAGTACCAACAAAACGACTTGTTTCCACATGTAGAGTAACACTCCCATTCTCATCTGAGCACACAGAGATCTCTTCCTTTACAGAAATTAAATTTGACATAATTCTCTGTACAGTTTTCAATTTTTAATAGACATTTTGTTCTGAGTTTTGGTTTATGCCAGATCTCACGACTATTTGTTCTTATATTCTTGGAAAACTGTTATTTCAAAGTATGTTTTCCTTCACAGCCTGCTTTCAAAAATAAATTATGGGCATTCTTTGTCCATGAACCATACATCCCAATGGAACAGCTTTGTACACAGTCTTCAGTCATACAAGTCTGTTCCATAATCTACATACACTAACTAATCTACATACATAATCTACATACACTAATCATTAATACTACTATACAACTACTACTACAACTGCTATTACTATTGCTACCACTCCTACCACTTTCACTACTGCTACTACTACCACTACTACTACTACTTCTACTACCACTGCTACTACTATTACTACCACTATCACTGCTACTACTACTACTACTACCACCACTGCTACTACAGTACTTCTACTACTGCTGCTACTACAACTGCTCCTGCTTCTACTACCACTGCTGCTACTACTACTACTACTACTACTACTACTACTACTACTACTAATAATAATAATAATAATAATAATAATAATAATATCATGTACAGAGGGGCCCTAACGAGACAGCACCTAATACAATGTGTTCTCACTCAGTGTGCACAGTGGCGCTGCAGCAAGGGCGAGTAAAAGTGGATCAACATGGTTGTTTTTTGCTAATTAAAGCATTGCAAAGGCTTAAAAATGGAGCCTAAATGTGAATAAAAACAAAGAAATCCAGATCATATACTCCATTTAAACAAAAAGGATAAAGTTATCAATAGGCTTTTCTAATCCAAATGGAGTTCACGTTTGTTGAGATTATTTTTTAAAGAGGCCTCAGTGGGCAGCTGAAATAATTCAGTGTAAGCAGCCTAATGCATGCTTAGACTTCATGGTTCTTAAGCCTTCATGATGACTCCACACGGTGGCTGCACACTTCAAAGCCAGGATGGCTGCACTGAGGGACAAACCAGCAGATGGGAGGTACGAGAGGCTCTTTAGCTCTGCAGAGACCCCCACTTCTTGGTTTGGTCTTCTTTCTAGCCTTCATTTATCGGTCATAGATTTTTCCACTCCATGTAACAGGAATTTTCCTTGGATCCCAGAGTACAGGCTCTGGCAGCCATTTGGCAGACTTTATAATCCCTCATGGAGGAATCATAGGTGCCGACACTTCCTCACCTCCTCTGCCAGCTGCTCATCAAATTTGTTTGCCACGGATTGTTTTGCCACGGATTGTTTTTCTGTCCGACTCTCCCTTTCCTTCCTCTGGCAAATTTACGTCACATGGATTGTGTCAAATTTCAAACACAACCTCGCAAACACAACCTCACAACAGACATTAAATATGGCCTCTGCAGCTGGCTGCTTTAGTCGTGATTACGTCACATTTTCCACATGCCCACTGTTGCGTTCGAGTCCATATTAAGCATTATAGTGGAAAAATTAAAGGACCTCACCACCTTGTTCAGGTTTGCAGATCACACACTTTATTCTTGTGCACAACTGACATGGACAGTTCCATACAGCTTCAAAGTTAGAGAGAGATTTTGCTCCTTCTAATATACTGGTGGTGGCATCTGTGGGGCTCCAAACTTCTCCATTTTGGCTGTCATCGTTAATCTTGGAACCACTTCTGCCACCTGCAAGGACATCTTTTCACGGTTTAGTCTGGAGTTTGGTTTTCACACAGTCTGAGACCGTAACAACGCTCATTATCTTTTTTGGAGAAGGTCATAAATACCTCCTCAGGGACAGTTCATGAACCCAGTCAAGTGCCTGGTCCTTCGACCTTCACCTACCTGTGTCCCTTAAGCCTAATATAATTTATACTCATTGTTTAAGAACAGAAAGTCTCTCTTAACCCAAACATCATCCACATTGTGAGGACACCTATGTAGAACTTCTAACATGACTTCTGACATGATTCATCCTTAAAAGGCACACAGAATTCACAAGAGACTACGACAGCCTGAAACACATGGTCTCTAATGAATACAATGATTACAGAGATACATATATGATAGGTTGAATGATTATCATAAAGGTTATACACTTCATAAGGATTACACATTCAGATAAACACTCTGAGTATAATAAAAGCATATATGAGTATAAGGACAATATGCAGTGCATTCACTTCAATTCTCACAGCATAAACCAGCCTTAAAGCTTCTTAAATGACTTTGATTTCTGAGGCAATAGCGTAAACTCAGAATCTACTTCCTGTCATCGTCGCTGCCCTTAAAGCTGTTGCTGCTTAAAGTCCATTTCTTTATCTGATACAGATCCAGCTGCACAGTAAACATTTTCCTTTTTGAAAATACCACAGCTTCAGCAGGGATGGGGAACCAGTGAACGGATGGTTATTCGTTGAGGTGCGGCATGCGTTCTATGTGTACTTTCTGGAATTACTTTTCAATATTAGAAACTGTAAAGTATTAAATGTGCTCTTTCCTGGATGACTGTAGAGCAGCACGTCAGTTTAGTTCTTCGTGACACGGGAGCAGCTTCCCTCTGGCTGAAGCTCCTCAATGGCTGAGCGAGCACGGCGCTGCGAGACGGAACGGAAAGTGTGTCACGTTCCATAGAGCCTGGTGTGTGTTTGCCGTTTGTAATGTGTATGGTGTTATGAGCTGCAGCTACATACACACACACACTTAGTAGTCTTACTGAAGAAAAATCAAGTCTGGTCACAACTATGATCAGAACAAAGATGTAAATATGTTGTCTGTTGGTTTATAGCCAGATGAAAGCAATTTCAGCATGAGGGAACAAATAATAATAGACCATTGCTTCCTGCATGCCAAGGGATTGATTGCATTGAACTGGAAAAACATTAGAACATTAGAAACATTAGCAGAGGATTAAGGAGATTCTGACCAATCTGTCAATGGAAAAAATTACCTACGTATTGAAAGGAAAACAAGATTTATTTGAAAATGTTTGGGGACCAGGGGCGCCGTATGGGGGGGNGGGGGGGGGGGGAAGGGTAAGTTAGGATGATTCAGAGGGTCTAGAGGCACAGAGGGGCCCTGCACGATCAAATAAGTAGTGCATGGGAATTAATATTTCTTAAGGTACCACCAACTCACTGATGCATCAGGTTTGCATTTCCTTGTGCATTGAATGCCACTCAAAGCAGCATTGCCACAAAGCTTGTGCATGAGTGTCCACCACTTCTCTTAACACTTCAAATTATATATATATATATACACACACACATTCACTTCACACTTTTTATTGCGCTTAAATGCTAAAATTATGAAACTTCAAAAAACCCTGACTATACGTGTTGTTTGTGATGATGGATTACCATATATACTTGAGTATAAGCCGAGTAGTTTCACAAAGCAAACTGGGGATCGGCTTATACATGAGAAATTCAAATTTGATCCCAGAATACAAAATTTCCAGGGATGGAAATACTACCCATTACCACTACCCATGGAAAATAGTTTAAATCATACCTTAGAAAGAGATATTTCCTGACTAAACATCTTATCCAGCACATTTTGCAGCACCCAGTAAGCTCTGTTGTGATTGGTCAGTTATGGTGATCAACTGATGAAATAAATATGTTTACCGGTACGTGGATTATTTTCAGAAAATCAGAGGAATACTATGACAATACCCAGAAAAACAGGTAATTTGCTTAAAAAAAATTAATTGATGGAACAACATCAGGGGGGTCTGCTTACAAGAACAACCTGAAAAGGCATAATATTTAAAGTTAGTAAAGCTTTGAATACATTGATTGGAGGAGTATTTGTACACAGTTGGCTTCGGGCAGTGGGGCTAAAGAGATTTCTTTTCATGGGTCCCAAAATTGCTGACAGCACCCCTGTTAGAGACCATTTAGTTGGTTCATTTATTTTCTTTGTAAAGGGAACAGATCTGATGAAGGATCAGGATGAGGAGGTGTGAAATATTTCTGATATTTCTGTAAGCCATGCAGAACAATGGGAGCACTTGAGGACACCACTTATGTTATTCACATGAAGAATATCTGATGTTTTAATTTGTCTGCTAATTTTATGAAGGAGTATACTTTTGGGGATTGTAAAAAGTGGTATGTCAGAGAAGCGAATTTATTCTTGTTATAGGATGTTTTATCCTTTTTTCTCTTTTCAATTTTAATTTCTCTTTTTAGTACAGTTTAAAAATGCAAGAGTGTATGCAGTCAAGTGATATTTTCTACTATCTTAATATGCTCAATAGTGTGTATAAGGGTATATGTGTACTCATGTATATGTACTTATGTGTAAAAATGGACACATACTCTGTGTAACAAAGCAAAAATTACAATAAAAATATTGTTAAAAAAAATGTTGTCGCGGTTTCTGATAATTGATGGCTCAGAAGAAACCATAACATATGAAGATTCCACACAAGACTGCAATATAAAGTAAATTTAGTAACAAATAAATATACTCACAAAGTAAGCAAATGAAAAGAGCTGGAGGCCCCAGCCAAAAAGAGGGAAAAGTGACGGACCATGCCATCGGATGGGTCATCGGATCCAGGCTTTTCCCCTACTTTAACAAATCAACACCAAAACTAACCTAACCAAACCAAAAACAGGACCACCAGCAACCTCCAACCCAAACAATAAGTGTATGTTTAACAAGAACAAAACATGTATAGTGAGGAGCTCTCTCCTCACTCCTCTCTCTCTCTCTCCCTCTTTCTCTCAGAGCTCAGCTCAGGTAATCCTGATTCTCTATCAGAGGCTCTGAGGAGAGGAGAAGAGAAGACGGTTATTCACAACGTGGTAGGAGTGGGAGGCACTGACGTGGGGCGCACGGAACATTGTCCAAGAAATTGGATAACGGCAAAAGATCAGAATTAGACATCAATACCTGTGGTGTAAATGTAGCCTTCCTGTCGGCTTGTTCAGCCTTGATGGAGGTATGAGCTCTAATCAGTGACCTTCTAGTTTTTTAGAGCATAATAAAACAAACTGTATCATATCTATCACAGGTACCGTATATACTCAAGTACAAGCCGATCTCATGTATAAGTTGACCCGATTTTGACCTTCAAATTTATATTTTTAAAGAAAGACATATATAAGCCTGATGTTCCATCAATTTATTTAGCAGATTACCTGTTTTTCTGGGTATTATCACAGTATTCCTCTGATTTTCTGAAAATAATCCACGTACAGGTACCGGTAAACAGATGATTACCATAACTGACATTAGCTGACATTCACGGACTCCTCTTTCTTGTCTGAATCGCCAAACAGTTCATTCTAGTCCTGCTTTGTGTAATGTGTTTTGACATGTTATACTTACTATGCTCTTTTCCTCTTCTGAGTCTGTGTCGTTTCCATTCTGTGTTGTATCTTATCTCAAGTTTCTTGCTAATAAAGCACAAAACATGTTGAATGAGANCCATTCTGTGTTGTATCTTATCTCAAGTTTCTTGCTAATAAAGCACAAAACATGTTGAATGAGACTATCAAATAACAGTACCATACCAGTATATGAAACAGCACTTTTATCAGGTAACCTGATTGGCCCATTGTTTTGTCTTTGACCAATCACAACAGCGCTTAGTGGCTGTTGCAAAATATTCTGGATAAGATGTTTAGTCAGGAAATATCTCATTCTAAGGTATGATTTAAACTATTTTCATAGGTAGTGGTAATGGGTAGTATTTCCACCCCTGGAAATTTCCTTCTCTGGGATCAAATCTGAATTTCTCATGTGTAAGCCAACCCCAAATTTACTTTGTGAAATTTGGTAAAATAAACTCGGCTTATATTTGAGTATATACGGTAGATACAATAGAAATTCAATACTTTATTGCCATGTCGATTTACAGTTAACATGAATATGTCTCAGTGTGCTCATAATAAACAGACATACAAGAGTCACTCAGTGCACATATATATCTGATAAATCTAAAAAGTGAGTCCTGTGACATTTAAAATGCTAATTAGCAATAAATAACAGCTAAAAACTACAAAACTGAATCAGAGCAAAACTAAAGTTTAATGTAAAACTGAATCATAACAGTTAAAAAGAGGAATTAAAAATTACACCAACTAGATGATAGTTCATCATAGAAGGCTTGATACATCTGCAAACTAATGTATTAGACTTTGGAAGAGATGTTAAGATCATATGAAGAATAAAGGTAGAATCTTTTTTGCTACCTTCCTCTCTCTGACAGCTCCCTCACACTCCTCACCCAATCATCCAGTATGCTTACATCTCCTATCCAGCAGCCTGCCGTCTCTGAGCTGCTGAAACCCACTGGAGAATATCCAGACCCTCTGGCCTCTGTGGAACACGTTCCTGTCATTACCCACTCTGAGGGTCCACAGTCACAAAGTGTGTTTCAGACACAGAAAGTTAGCAAAACATGGTACTGTTACAGAAACTTCTTAAAAAAAATGCAAAATGCAGGTTTTAGAAATAGTTGTTAGATGTTCTTTCTTGAAGAGAAACAAAAAACCTTGAAATATTGTTTGTCTTCAAGGGTTTGTTTTTTTTTGTTTTGCATATATCCAATCATGTATGCAAGTTTCAAGAGATAATAGGGTTCATTTGGTGTTCCTGTGAAGGGCAATAATGATGAAGAAAAGCACAATATGAGTTTAATTATTACAAGCTCATACTGATCTTGGTGTATCATTATAACAGGGCTACACATAAGCGATAAGAAGGTACGCTCATGAATCCTCAAACAAAAAATGTCCGTCTGCGCTCCGGTAAACATTCGTTTGTGTACAAAGTAACCGTGGCGAGACCAGAGAGAGAGGGAGAGAGAGAGAGAGAGAGAGAGAGGGAAAGCACAACCAAAACAAAAAAAAATGTGTTCCTCTGTCTTTGTCTCTCCCCCACTCTGTCTCTCTGTCTGTGTCCACAGGAGTTTTACTGTAATCAGATCAGGTGAAATTTTGCAGTTCTAAATGCACACGGGACCATGATCTGAGTATGTTCACCCATGCTGAGCAGATTAAGATGAGTGGAAAGGAGGTTTACCTGCTGCAGGTAGAGAACCACATCCAGCTTCATCCAGTAGCACAAACAGCCCATCCTCACTACATTTTTTACACAAAACGGGATAATTGTGATGAAACTGAAGAGGCGCTGTGAGTTTGGGAGCTCATACACTGTATTAATAAACAAGTGTGTGTGTGTGTGTGTGTGTGTGTGTGTGTGTGTGCACTGAGTGACTCTTCAGAGGCAAAGAATGAAATAGAGAAATATGCAGTGAGCAGGAATTTTCTTTGTAAAGTGGGAGAAATTTCACCTTTTTTTCTTTTTTTTTTTACAAATTTCTATTAGATAATCTGCATTGGATACACTTTNAATTTCACCTTTTTTTCTTTTTTTTTTTACAAATTTCTATTAGATAATCTGCATTGGATACACTTTGCTGAAAATACGGAGGCTTCTGTCAGCCAATCAGATTCAGTTTGTCAAAGCTGATTACGGAGATCTACAGCTGCACAAAGACTTTGAAATGATTTCTTTAAAACATGTTGACACTGGGAACGTTTTGCAGCTCCTCTTCCTCAGACTGCAGCAGGAGATAACTGGCCTGAGTAAAGATTAGGCCGACATCTTTGGTTCATTCACATAACTCAACATACATCTCTTTTCCGCTGATAAGCTGCCGGTGCTCAGCTGGTGTTGGGGTTACCCAAGGTCAGAACGAATTGTGAACCAGCTTGTGTTTCCAGTGGCCTCACAGCTGTTTGGAGAACTGAAGCTTTTTAACTTTTATTTATTCAGAGGTAGTTCAATAAGCACTGAATGCTCGTTCACAGGAATGCCCTGCTCAGAACGCGTCACTAGGGGGTGCAGGAGGTGTGGACCGCACCAGTGTATCACGCCAGATTAAGCCCCCGCTAAACTATACCCAGGTATAGTCTGGTCTAGGGCCAAAATATACCCTGGGGTTTAAAATAGCCCAGGTTGGGTTATACCCTGGGATATATTTTGGTCTAGACCAGACTATACCCCACTAGTCTAGATTATACCCCCTCTTGTTTTTCATAAATTAGTCTGTATTTCAATGTCCAGTGTTTTTTTTTTTTCCATCATAATTTAAAAATTAACACGTCACTGCATCATATTTTTTTGATAAATTATAAGGTGTCATCAGGGTTAGGGTTAGTGTGTGAAAGTCTGTAAAATAAAACCAAAAACTTATGTATCCTTGATTATTGTGTGTCTGAGTGTGGAGGTAGAATCTGGCCTTGTGGTGTATGAAATAGCCTAAATAACACCCTGGGGTATAAACTGGACTAGCCCAGAATATACCCGAGGTATAAAANTGAAATAGCCTAAATAACACCCTGGGGTATAAACTGGACTAGCCCAGAATATACCCGAGGTATAAAAGAGGCTAGTCCTCTTTAACCCCAGGGATAGTCTGGGCAGGGGGAATATCTTGGGCTGTTACACCAGGTGACACCATCAGAGGGGGTGACACCAAAATGATTGTCTACAAAAACACTTTTTGTAACTCCAGCTTACATGTACTGTATCTGTATCAACATACCTACAAGGCTAAAACTATGGTAAGTTACTTTTTGATCCTTCTAATTTCTCCAGTCAGAGCTTCATTATTACCCAGTCACAATCATGCTTCCAGTCACATGGTTTCTCTACTCTGTGTGCTGTTGTTTTCATTGCTGCTGCCTGCTGGTGTTTTTCTTCCATTCATTTTGTCAAATTTTCTGCTGTTTTATCTACAATATTGTGGCAAGTAGCATTTGTGAACCTATATCAATAATTATTTGAGAATGAAGTAGTAAAGGAAAAGGAGAAAAATTTTTTAAAAAGGCTTCTGCTCACTCAGTTACTAATAATGTTATAACTATTAATGACGAAATTCAATGTAGAAATATTTTACAAAATTACTTTGGGTAACACTTTGTAATAGTGAATGTCTATAAATGATTAATAAATCAATGAATGGAAATTGAATGAGAAACAAACCCACCCATCAAAATATAACGTCCGACTTCACCTTTAAACATCCGACTCCTCCTTGTCCTTTTTATGTCACAACCGTCACAATTAAAAAATATATTCATTATTAGAGCCAATCGTTGATTTTATAAAGGCTGAGTAATTAATCATTTTGGAAAATCAATAGATTATTCATTTATAAATGACAAAACTGGGTGGAACCGATATATGCTTTAATTACTACACGGGTAGCATATATCAACACACGCTTTCCGCTTGCAGCTGGCAGCGTGAACACATATGAATGAGCACTTGTTGAAATGGAAGAATGCGGTCTAAAATCAAATGACAGCTTCTTCAGCAGCACCAGAGCCTAAAGAGCTAAAAGATAAAGGCTGAGAAGGCACCTGACAGCAGCAGAGATTGATCTGGAAGAAACCAAAGATGGGACAACATTAGACGTTTTGACATTCACAGCTGAATGGGACTTCAACAATCTCTTCCAACCAGGGTCGGATTGGGATCCTAATTTTAATTTTTAAGGACTTTAAGGTGTCGGGGGGGGGTTATAGTATGGTATGGCCAGACAAATATGCCAATGATCCAATGATGCCAGAGGTGGGGGTGAATAAGTCCATAATTGTCTGCTGTTTCCTGTTTCTCCATGCCAATAAAATTAGAAAAGAAAAAAAAAATTAAGTTTGCTTAGTTCAATTTAAGCTTAATATTACATTGTGCAGTGCAAAGGCCACCAGCCCATCACCACCGCCTGGCCCACCGATTGCTGCAGCCCACCGGGAAAAGTCCCGCCTCTCCCGATGGCCAATCCGACCCTGCTTCCAACCTGATCGGTGTGGNCCGGGAAAAGTCCCGCCTCTCCCGATGGCCAATCCGACCCTGCTTCCAACCTGATCGGTGTGGTAATCTCATCTCTTAGCGGCTGCGTTTCCAAACATGAAACAAACATGCTGTCTGGTTTTAGCAGTGCCACAGATGGAAACAGAAATGGTAACCACCCCCATGAATCCAGAGCAGGGTGGAACGGTACGAAGTGGCCCTGGTAACCTTTTGGCCTGACAGCGGAAAAGTGTCCATTCATTCACATCTGGAAGCTGCCCAGTACAACCAGACTTCCCTGCTGCCCACTGAGCAGCTCCACTGGAGGATTAGCTGCCTTGCTCAAGGGCACCTCAGTGGTGATAATGAGAGAGGGACAGGCGCTACTTACTCATTCACCTCCTTCACCCTGATTTTTCCTGCCAGTTCAAGGATTGAACCGGCAATCCTTCGGTCACAAACTCACTTCTCTAACCTTTAGGCACCACTGCCCCAAAGGTTAACATAACGGGATGTGTGACAACCATTTTTCTTTCTCAGGCAACGACCAAACTCATAATCAGGATGTTGGTCTGCTCAACTGACACTACACAAATTTTGTTATTCTCAGTCATGGTTAGTTAAAACATACAAGATTTGAAAGTAGAGCACGGTCTTGCTGAGCTAAAGCTGCTGCTGCAATTATTGATCCCCCCCCCAACATGAGAAGCACAGATTTGTTGGTTCCAGATGAGCACCTTTGTGGGGCCAGTGATGGCACCTAACTTGGCTGCCGGGAACCAATCTGGGTGTGGAAACCTGCAGAATGGTTCATAAACACCGGCACTACGTCAGTAGAAAAACACTAATTGATCCCCTGGTACTCATTTTACTACCTGATACTAAAAAAATAATAATGTGCATCCATTTTTTTTTTTTTTGTTGTTTTTTTTTTTGACAAAGTATCGCAGTGTGTGTACACTCTTGTATTGGCCTTTTCAACGAGATATGAGAAACACTTTCATGTATGATTTATTCAAAAAAAATCTGTTATAGATGTCTTTAAATTTGGCTTAAAAATGTTTCATTAACGTTTTGGCAAACTTGAACTTTTGGTTTCTAAACTCAAAGTAATTTAAAAACAACAAACTCCTCTTTCTGCTCTTCCTCAGTTGCTTGTGGCAACTTGTCCTTTGAGTTTCATTCGTAACCTTCAGCACAATTCCTGTGACAGAAATAACAAGTTTTTCACACTGAATCAGTTTGTCTTTAATCAGAGGCAGATTATTTTGAGCCTCATATTTGTCATCAGACATCATTAAACACCAATGCAAAGATAGATTTTGACAAACAGATGGAAATGTCTCACAGGATTAAATTGAAGAAGTGAAATGACTTTGTGTGACTATTGTTTCTAAGGTAACAGGCTCTTCATGACCTTTACATACGCCTCCAACCTCAGAGCACCTCTCTCATCAAACTTTCTCACAAATTTTCAAAGTACATAAACGCTTATGTAATTTGATTTTACTGGCTTTTTAGCTTAAACAGAAACTCTTTATTTTATGAAGTTGAGGGTTTAATAGAAATCTGAAGAGATCTATTGGAGAAACTATATTATTCCGCTGCGTAAACCCTTAAACCGAGTTCAAACTACATGACTTTTGCTGTGACGTTTCATTCACTGACAGTTTTTGGATATTGATGACCAAAAACCCATATCAGAGACAAATCTCTACATAAAGATGTGATCTGAGCGATGCCATAAAGATTTCTAGCGGGATAAATATCTGTCAGCTTTTAACTCAGCAAGACCGCTCTCTGCTTTCTAAATCCTTTAGTGTGAAATGTGATGTGATCGACAACGAAAGCAGCAACAAGCTACAGCCAATGAGAGCACAAAACACAGGATAAGGGGAAAAAGGGGGAGGAGTCATAACAGATCATACATGAAATATGAGCAAGCATGGTTCTATATTAATTTCTTTGTCTTCCTTGTGTTATTGCTACAATTCAACGCACAAGCTACCTGGATCTCTCACTTCTTGTGAACATTTTTGGAAAAAGGAATTCCTGTCTTGCACGATCTTGTGTATTTTCCTGTGTCTCTTTTCACGTGTTTTCTTGACTAAACATTTTAAGTCCATCCTGCTGGAAGATTCTATCATTTTTGACTTCCTGTCACAGCTCAATCATGTAGTTTTGCCAACAGCAGCAACTTCAGTGTACCAGATTACATTATAGGGAAGTTGTGCATTGTGAACAGTACAGTGATCTAAAGACTTGGAAAATTTTGAAAAAACAAACAGATTTCCAACATATTTTTAACAGATGCTCACACGCATGAGAAAGAGTTGCTTTAAAGGACCATACCACCCATTTTTCATAATATATTCAATTTTCATACACATAACATCAATCATTTCCCAAAGGATACTACTGGAACGGTGAATTAAAAAACAAAAAAAAGAAGAAAGTTTAAAAAAAAAAAAAAATTCTTGGGATAGGTAATCCATCATCGCGAACAAGACATATATTCAGGGCTTTTTTT
>VXCM01002789.1:6565-56004 GCA_014773175.1 Lucifuga dentata | reverse complement strand
GTGACTTCATAAGGCTGTGTAACTATTAGCAGGAGAAAAATGGATTTTTAAGGTGGGTGTATCGCTTGAATATTTGATTTTGAAAGATTAAGAGATTTTGCAATATATCAGAAAAGCTCAAATACGGTTTTATCCTTTGGGAAATGATTGTCAGTAATGTAACATGTATGAAAATTGAATATATTAGGCTCAAACATGAAAAATGGGTGGTATGGTCCTTTAATAGCAGCAGAATGTAATGAATGAAACATCATTATTGAAACTGAATAATTCAGACCAAAGTTCTACTAAAACTGAAAGTGAAACTAGATTGTGAAAAGGTCAAATACTGAATAAGGCCTGTTTCCTTAAAAATTTATTCTACATTTTTGTAAATATAAACCCATTAAACTCAACTGAACTTTATATTTTCTATCGGTATCATATTCACACCTTTCAATGTATTTCAATTACGCTCAACATGTGGTATTTTCCAAGTTTTTTAATATGCTGAATAATACATTTGAAAACAAGAATAGGTCATGTTTTACAGGTAATTTATATTCAAATAGTCTAGTGCTCTGATCAGACACAAAAGCCTTGATTTAAAACCATCCATCAATCCATTTTCCACCACTAATCCAGGTCGCAGAAGGCTAAGAAAAGCAGCCCAGATGTCCCCCTCTCCAGTCACGTCCTCCAGCTCTCCATGAGAATCCCACAGCATTCCCAGGGCAGATGTGACAGATAATCCCACCTGCACTTTCTGGCTCTGTCTCCAGTCCAGCTTACCCAGAATACCTCCCCAGTGAGGCGGCCTGATCAAATACCCAAACACCCTCAGCCAGCTCTCCTGTGTGAAGGAGCAGCAGTCCCTTAAGCTTGATTTCTGCTTAACGCAACAGCTGGTGCNAAAAAAAAAAAAAAAACTGTGATGTAATTGCGATGTAAAAATGGACAGCTGCAAAGACCGTGTTCAAATGTTGCTAATGAGGTTGTGCACAACTCAAAACTTGGGACAATGCAGATGGTGTCCACGTGATGTAAATACGCCATCATCAATGATTGGCCAAGTGAAGAAAAACAAACAATGGCAACAGCTTTGATGAATCTGGCAGAGAAGGTGAGGAAGTATCACCACCTTTATGATTCACCAATGAGGAATTATAAAGATGCCCGATGGCTGCCAATTCCTGGCAGGAGATAGCTTGTATTCTGGGATCTGTCGCATGAAGTGGAAATTTTATGTGACCAATATGTCAAGGCTAGAAAGAAGAACAAACCAAGAAGTTGGGATCCTGGTGGAGCTAAAGAGCCTCACACACGAGGCTGGTTGTCCTGGCTCTCGCAATTCATGAAGTACAGAGACACAAAGTTGGTCATCAGGTGCAGTTGTCCTGAAAGCGTCAGAACCATGAATGCTAGGACACACAGGCTGTTCGTTTCTGAATTCCACTTCCACATCTTGTCCATGCAAAGCATGCATCAGGCCTAAGGGCCATTTTTAGAGGATCATATCACGATAGATCATGTTTGAACTCAATATATACAACCCGCATACCTGTTACATTATTGACAACCAATTTAGTTTTCCTGTTATGTTTTTTAAATCCTCTAATCTTTCAAAATCAAATTTTCAGGTGATGCACCTACCTTAAAATTCTATATTTTGCCTTCGAACACTTATGCACGATTGTAGAAGGCATGGTCAGTCGTTTTAAATTTTCTGTAAAAACCGTCTTCTCCTGGGACTATATTTCCTGGAGGAGAAATACATCTTCTTCCATGCAGCTCTGTGTTGGATCACTTAAACAAAATAAATAAACAAAAAACCTAATAGACATTCTTGTTTGCAGTGATGGATTACGTATCTCAAGCATGTTTCAAGTCTCTTCAAGTTGATTTTTAATATTGTACTGGAATGAACTGAAGCCAATGGCAGTATGGAAGGTAGGAAAAAATTCTGAAATTTACAGCTAAAGTAGTATATTTTAGGAAACGGTTGTCAGTAACAACTTGTATGCAGATTGCATATATTGGGCTCAAACATGCATTACAATTAGATTATTGCAGCACATGCAAACATACTTGATTTCTCACCGTGATCTGGTTTCTTGGGTCGATGTAAATGGAGCGAACAGTCATTGGCCGGTTTGAAGTCTGGTGCTGAAGAAACCCGTCAGACTTTGACTCATGGGAGCGAAGCGGGAAGAAAAGTGTTTACACTGTCCCACTGTATCAGGCTCCAACCACAAACAGAAGCAGCATGAATCAATACAGAGAGTCGATGAAGAAAGCTGAGTGTGTGCGCTGGATATGCAGCAGGAAGAGTCGGGGGGGCAGTTCTGTGTGTATGTATGTGTGTGTAGTTTTGGAGTTGAGTATCAGGGTAACACACCAAGCTATAGTCATATTCATAGCAGTTCAAAATATTCATAGACATTGCCGGCTGCCCATATTTTATGTTTCATGCTCATTCTGCCGGAACGTATTTTAGGCACATTCATCGCTTGACTAAAGCAGCCAGTACATAATTTATTGATGCAGTACAGCCTCGTAGCCTCTTCAGCCACTCGCTACATGCTTTAGTATGTACTGTACGTGTGTGTGTGTGTGTGTGTCGCTACGGGGGCTGGCTTTGGTGCATTTGTGTATGAGTGCATGTGAGGGCATAAATATGAGGTGTGCTTGTGTGTGTGAGTGAAATACATTGAGAGAGAGATAGATGGTAATGTCACCCTCGGCTGATTCTGTGTATAATGTGAAGAGAGACACCGCCGCTGCAGGTCACATATGTTCACTCTCACCTCTCTCAGTACGCTGCATCCTGATTGGTTGGAGGCTCAGGCCCCGATGCTTTATGAATGATACAATCAGCTGTTTGCAATCTTTCTTTTCATTCTTGAAATTTAGATTTGGTCCAGTCTGATAGGTTACATATTTATTTTGATATTAATCAGCAGCATGCTGGTTTTCTATCAAAAAGCTCTTTTTTTTTTTTTTTTTTNTTTTTTTTTTTTTTTTTTTTACAGCTTGAGTTTTGTTTGCTTTCATGTTTTCACTCAGCAGCCATCATCATTATCACTTATGGTTTTATTCTGTAATTTAATTGCTGAGATCTCCACACAAAGTAACACTGGCAGCTAAAATTTTACACTTTACACTACAAGTCTATTAGGAGAAATAACACAGTCTGACAGCCTTCCCCACATTTACACATTTATCTCTTTTACACAATCAGGCTTTTAAACAATTGGCTCTTAACGGGCGCTGCTCTTGTACGACCGGCAGCAGGTGTCGTTTGTCGGACTGATTGTCTGTTTCGCTGTTTTTCTGTTGTTTTCTTGTTTTTTGCTGCTTTTTTTTCTGCTTGCATTGTTCTTTGGTGGCATTGCTCCAGTCAAGATGTGATGGAAATGAAGATCATTGCCTTTCATTTTTAAAAATATTTTCATTTAATTTCGTTGTTGGATCTCCCTCAAACAGGATTCATACATCCAGGTTTTTTCTCCATGGACTCAGCGGGAATAATCTGACACTGGATGAGTCAACGAATCCTCATTACCACAGCGATACGACCATTTATACAACAGTTGGTCCTTGAATAGATCTTCTGTGTAAAATTGAGGATTCTGGGAGAGGACAAGGAAAAGGGGTTGGAGAGGTGGCGTGAGACAGCGTTTGGGAAAGTTGGCAGAGAGGAAGTGCCGGCCTCTGCCTTCTGTGATGTGATCATTAGTTTCAGAGAGTCTGTGGCCTGCTCTGCCCCCACTGCTATCAGGGCATGGATATTGAGACGGTATCTGAGTAAAAATACTTGGTGTAACTGTTGATTGGTGCTGAACTTTTTGAGCTTTTTGGTGGCTATCTGGATCAAACTGTGGGGATGAGTTCTGCCCACTGGTCTTGAGTGTACAGTGTTGACTTGTGTTGTTCTACTGTATATCTTGATTGATAATCATATGTGTTGCATTTGTGTGTTTTTATGTTAGGTGTGTTTTTGTGTTATGTATGCTGATTCCTGTCCCTGTGCAAAAAAAAAAAAAAAAAAAAAAAAAAAAAAAAAAAAATCCCTAGGGATAAATAAACGAAACTAAACAGGTGCAAATTCTGAGTTTTTTGCTCACGTGTCACACAGGGATGTCACAGTTGATGTTTGAGATGGTACAATTACAGCCTGAGAAATGATCAGTTTCACAGTTTTATGATTATGTAACACACAAAACAACAGATGTCAGCATGAATATCTTTTGTTCCTGCAAAACAAAAAAAAAAAAAANAAAAAAAAAAAAAAAGTCTGATGACACAAATAAGGTAGGAAAACTTCACTGTTCACGTCTTTAGAAACCAAAATAATGCAGCATCTGCCTTTAACAAAGACATGCAAAATAAAATGTGGTTCTTTTTAAGTAAAATCATCCCAAGCCATGGGACCTCCTTTACACCCTGTCCACAAAACGTATATTTTCCTCTGTGTTTTGGCCTCTCGTCCACATGCAAACAGCATTTTAGGACACTAAAACTGAGATATTTTAAAACTGCTTCTAAAGTGAAGATTTCTAAAAACTCAGCTTTCTGTGTATCCGTGTGGATGTCTAAAATGAAGTTTTTGGAAAATGATGTCAAAACTAAACTCGCTCATACGCACTGTTGCTTTCTGCAGCGAACCTTCCAGCCCGGCATACGTTCGTAGCCGTTTGGTGGTAGATAGAGATATTTTGTAGAACGATGCTTGTGTGGACATCTTTTTTTTTTTTTTTTTTTNTTTTTTTTTTTTTTTTTTTTTAAACGGTGGGGGAAAATATCCGGGCGGCACAGTGGCGTAGTGATTAGCGCTGTTGCCTCACAGCAAGAAGGTCCTGGGTTCGATTCAGGGCCTTTCTGTGTGGAGTTTGCATGTTCTCCACGTGAGTTCCCTCTGGGTGCTCCGGCTTCCTCCCACCTCCAAAGACATTCATATCAGGTGAATTGGGAACTCTAAACTGCCCATAGGTATGAATGAGAGTGTGAATGTGTCTGTCTCTGTGTCAGCCCTGTGATAGACTGGTGATCTGTCCAGGATGTACCCCGCCTCTCACCTTATGACCTCTGGGATAGGCTCCAGCCCCCCGTGACCCTCAACAGGACAAACGGGTTTAGAAAATGGATGGATGGATGGGAAAATATCTGTTTAAAAAAATATCTGTATTAGTAGTAGTAGGATCGGGCCTTAATGTGAATTAATATCCAAGCTGTTTTGTTGTTGTTTTTTAAATGGGAGTTTGTCACGTTACGTAGTAAATTATAGAAAACATGTTTTATGTGCTGATATTAGCTAGTAGAGGTTTTTTTGTTTTTTTATTTTTTTTTTTTTTTTNGTTTTTTTTTTTTTGTTTTTGTTACCTTTAACCTGCTCTTGGCATTAGCTAGTAGTTTTTTGTTTTACCTTAAACCTGCTGCTAACATTAGCTAGTAGAGGTTTTTTAAACCTTAAACCTTCTGCTAGTAGTTTTTTTTTTTTTTTTTTTTTTGTCCCTTAAACCTGCTGCTAACATTAGCTAGTAGAGGTTTTTTTTTCTTTATCTTAAACCTGCTGCTAGCATTAGCTAGCAGAGTACTTTAGCTTAAATCTGCTGCTAACATTAGCTAGCAGAGTGTTTTAGCTTAAATCTGCTGCTAGCATTAGCTAGCAGAGTACTTTAGCTTAAATCTGCTGCTAACATTAGCTAGTGGAGTGTTTATTTGCATAGGCACTCATACGTAAACATATAATATTCACAGAAGACTTGAGAGGGCTATCCTATAAGCAAGGGTTTATATCTGTGTTTATACTGTTTCTGGGTGGAGCTGCTGCTGTAAATTCTGTTTAAAAATTTTCCATCCAGACAAAATCAATAAGTTCTTGATTAAAATAATATAACTTTTGCCTTTTTCTGCACCCCACAGCCTTATAAGTCATCATGTCTTTGAAAAATCCCTAATTCGTAGGTCCAATTAGAACTTGCTGGAATTTTTTTAAAGCTGTTCTTTTCTTCTTCTTCTTTTTTGTCATGGTGTCTTTTGCTAAGCGCTCGCTGCTGTGGTGCTGATATCACGGGGACCAGCTGTCAGTCAAACGGCGTGACCGGCACGCTGACGTCACGTTCGCTTGTTTCCAGACAGACTGTCACTCTGACCATCTGCTTAAGTTCGTCTCCTCATCCTCCTCATCCTCTGGCTTCTGCTCTCCGCTTGTCATGTGATTTACACGCATGTTTCCTTCAATGTGAACGCCACAAGCTGTTCAACACTTGACATTCGTTCTCCAAATGATGCAGCACTTTCACCTGTTAAAAACACCGTACCAGTAACATAATGTAAAAATACTCAGTTACAAGTGAAAGACCCGTAGTGTATGCATGTACTGCAGTAAAAAATACTCATTCTTTTACTGTCGGGTGAAAACTTTTTTTTTATTCAAGGTATTTTTATTAACAGAGCAAAGATAGCCATGAATAATACTAAATGTATACAATTCCAATAAAATAAAAAAAAACCAACCCTACCCACCCTTCAATATACACAAACAGTCAAGAACAGCCAGACTAGCCAAAAAACAAAAACAGGCAGTCCCCGGGTTACGAACGCCCGACTTTCAAACGACCCGTACTTACAAACGGACTGCTATAAAGCCTATTAAATTAAAACTTTGAGTTACATACAATGATTCGTAATAATGAATGGCACACTACTTTACGACGCACGTCAAAACAACAGAAGAATGCCTCTTCCTACGTGCAAGACATCAAGGAACCTATGTTTTTTTTACACCCCCACCCACCCACACACACACACACACACACACACACACATTCATTCTCTCTCTCTCTCTCTCTCTCTCTCTCTGTTTACGATGTTTTAGGATATCTGGAAGAGTTTCTTTAATGTTTCTTATGCATAGAAAGGTAAAATATATACGCTAGATACACACCTAAGTAAAATACACTACATATGCACCTTATGTAACTGTTCTGACTTACAAACAGCCGTGGGCATGGAACTCGTTCGTAACCCAGGGACTGCCTGTATGTAAATAAACATGTATAATGTAAAAAAGCAGCATAGTATCAGTTCTCTAGCTTCCATATTTTCCACAAAACTTAAAAATGGTTGCCAGGCGGTAAGAAATCTCATAGCTCAGTCATCCTCAAAATCTGGACTCCAGTCTGGATCTGGACCAAACCACAGTTGTCTCCGGACTCTGAGCAAATTATACTTTTCATATGTATTATTTGTGAGACATCACTGCAATGGAATGAGTCAAAATTCTCTGCTTTCTCAGCAGCGGAGAAAGCGAAACCGAATGTCTAATTGCTCCACTGCGTGGGTGAGAATGTCTGCTCTGCTTTGGTTTGTTTGGTCCAATCACATTCAGCGTCCTGTCATCTCCATGACACTGTGTTGGGGCCATTGAAAGTGATGATGCAGATTGACAGTTGATAGAGCAGGTAGTTTTTATATGCTTCCCCACTCCATAAAAATTCAGTTTGAAGTATTTTCCCAATTTCAGTTATTGTTAAATGTGCTACAATAAACAATAAAGGCTCAACAGATCCAAATGGCTATCCAACCTAGACATTACTTACAGAAAGTAAAAACTCTGATTTTCTTCCTAATAGACAGCAGTGTACTTACTTCTGACTGATAGTGTATTACCATAAAACTTCACAAGGTGAATCTTCTGGATGAGATGATCTGCCAGTTTAAGGATCCAACACTACTCACACGTCCCCTGAAATATACTTACCGTATATAAATGAAAAAGGTGCTGATGCAGATGGCATCAGCATCAAGAGATTTGTATGCTGCATTCTGGGAGGGATTTATGGACCACACAGCTGAAGGGGAAGAGCTCAGAGTTCCATCACTGTCTCCAAAATGGCAGGAAGAAGAGTGGAAATCCATTGGATTCCATGGCTCCTTCCCCACTTGTGTCTCTCCAGTGTCCACAGTGGCTCTCATTTTTGGGAAGCACGATGTTTCATCTGATATGCTGTTTGAATCTCTTCCCTTCTGCCTTAAAAGAAGAGCTTCTAGGACAGAGATGAGCTTCTCTGTTAGATCGCATGGTGTAACAACAATTCCAACACAGCAAAATTTAAAAGGCATTCTTCTACAAGTGGCACAAACAGTTAATCCAAAAACCAAGATATGCAGTGGAAAAAATGTCATTAACTGCCAGCGACATCCTAAAGCAAATGCTTCTGAGCCCTCAGGATGATAAGAGCATGTACAAGGACAAAAAACTTACAAGAAAGCTCTTAAGTTGTTGACTGCATCTCCTGATTCTCAAGCTGAGAAGTACATTAGGAGATGTGGATGATGCAGGACTCAGGAGGATGTTAAGGTTTGTCACTGGGTCAAAGATGAGGTAAGATAAGGTGCATATCTGAGTATAATGTCTAAATTATTGCACATTAAAGGTAAGTATAATGGAGACATGATAACATATGATATATATATATATGAATGAAATAAGGAGAAAGTGAGTGACAGGTGAGTTGATTTTAATAGCGTACCAGAATGAACTGGAATCAACGGCAGCCTGGAAGGTAGGAAAAACATTTTTAATTCACTGTTCCAGTAGTATGCTTTGGAAAATGATTGTCAGTAACGTTACGTGTATGAAAATTGAATATATTAGGCTCAAATATGCAAAATGGGTGGTATAGTCGTTTCATTGCAAGGATATGGAGGCATTCAACTTCACAAGTCTCCACCAGTCGCTGAGAGACCTCTTTTCAATAAACCTGTCCTCCAAATAAGTGAGGGAGGGTGTACAGTAAAAGTGACTGCGTTCTGCTGTTACAGATGAAGTGGCCGTTCCACAGGCATGCGACTTGCTGCAGCTCTCCCTGAAGAAGAAAACAGATATTTGAGTTGTTGAGGTAATAAGCACTGAAGCAGAAATCTCCTCTTTATCGTGCAGTATTGAACATATTGGAAGAGAGGAGTTCTATTTGACCACAGCCCATATTTCAATATGCTTAGCCAATCACATATAATTATAATTTACGGAAGAACCCTGCGTAGTTGAATGATATTGTGGCTGATTATGGGCGCACATGGTCTGCAGCTTGGATAGGCAGACTGTTAAAGTAGAAATTTTAAAACTGAGCAAATGAAAGGTGCATAAAAAAGAAAAGAAAAATGGGAGAGAATCGACAGAAAGATACTGTACATATTTACTAAAACTCATCCTTCTGAAACAAAACTGTTAGAAAATTATATACCATGTTTTGAATAAAATGACTAAGTTAAAAGGAACAAGTTATAGTATAATTTAAAAACAGTTATATAATTGGGTCTTATCTGCTAAGTATTGACTTCATTTCAGCATTAATCTGGCCTTTAAATGGCCTGGTGCAGAACAAGGCCCAGATTCCTCTTTGTGCCATGCACAGAATTTGTTGATTATTTAATAAACACCAAATTATGTAAGTAACACTTACATGCATTTATATTGTTATCTACTGTAGATTCATGAAAATCTACATTTTTTTTTAAAGAAGTGTGTGTGTGTGTGTGTGTGTGTGTGTGTGTGATATAATCTTGGCTCACAGGTAGAATACATGTCACCAAACACACACACACACACGCACACACACACACACACACACACAGCCAAAGAGATGGGGAAATGGGCTTACCTCAATGAAATTAAGACAAGTAAACTGAACAAACTGCTTGTCCAAAAAAATCACCCAATAAATGTCTTGTCCTTTAGTTTCTGAAGAAGATTTATCCAGTACTTGGCATGATACTATCTCTAAAAAGCCCACCAACTTTCAATACACTGATTGCCATTGCTAGACCCAGAGGTGAAACAATTCCTGGCATGATCATCCCTGTCACTCCATCTTAGAAATCTCATCTCTGCCGTGGTGACGTTTCCTTTGATGGCATATTAGGGCCATATACAGTAAGATGAAAGAAAATGAGGTTTTCAAACTCGCAGATTTGCAAGTTTTAAAACTTGAAAATTTGCCAGTTTTGAAAGTCTGTATGCTTATGATAATTCGATGATTTTGCTCTGAAAGCAAAAGTATTTATTATTGCTAAATCCGATGGAAAAGTATAATTTAATAAGGTCATGTACTGCAGGCCTAGTGACAAAGTGAGGCGGTTCAATTCCTGTTCTCGTTATTTTCCCCTTTTCATTATTAAAAACAATTATCAAACTATAAAGACAGAAATCTGTCAGTGGTACATCTCTAGAACACAGTTGTATCATCAGCAAATAAAACCTTGGACAATGTACTGGAGACATTGCAGAAATCATTCATATATATCAAAAATAGTAATGGCCCTAGAACAGACCCTTGTGGTACACCACATGTAACTGGACAGAAGGAAGAATTCGACCCGTTATAAGACACAAATTGTTTCCTCTCACTAAGGTCACTGGAAAACCAATTTATAGCAATATTTTTGATTCTGAGATGTGAAAGCTTCTGAAGGAGAATGGAATGGCTAACTGTGTAATGCTTTAGATAAATCCAAAAATATTACGATAGTGCATTCCTCCCTGTCTTGAGCTTTGCAGATCTCATTTACTAAATATAAGAAACAACCATAGTGGTTGAGTGTTTTTTTCTGAACCCATATTGATGTTCATATAGGATANAATATAAGAAACAACCATAGTGGTTGAGTGTTTTTTTCTGAACCCATATTGATGTTCATATAGGATATTATGTTGATATCCAGATGATCAATCAATCGGTAAACAAGTTTTCCTAATATCTTAGATAATACAGGAAGTACTGAGATTGGTCTATAATTAAAGATGAATGGGTCACCATCTTTGTACACTGGAATAATTTTTGCTATTTTCAGTTCAGAAAGAAAAATACCTTTAGCTAAAGAAAGGTGAATAGGAGGGTTAGGGGCTCAAGTATTAAGTCCTGGATTGATTTGTAAAGCTGGGAATGTTATCAAACCCAGGAGAGATGTTTTTTAGGTTACTTAGAATTTTATGAACCTCAACTTCCGTTACTTGAGAAAATAAAAAATTCTCTGTTATTGAATAATTCATAAACTTCATAGGATTACTGTTACTTAAAGGAATCTTAGAAGCTAAAATGACACATACTTCAGAAAAAAAAAACTGATTGAATTTAAGAGCTATTTGTTGAGGATCATTTATTTCTCCATTAATGCTGAATTTTGATGGAAGCTTAGTAGACATTTTGCTTTTATTGAAAATGGAATTGATAGTTAATTGCTGTATATTGCTTTTATAATTGGACAATTTAAGATTGAAGCAGTGCTTTTTTGATCCTCTAATGATATAATTTAATTTATTCCTATATTTTTTGAATTGGGAAAAAATAAAGAGTAGAATTCAGTATATATTTTTCTAGAGTTGTGCTGTTTTTATAGATGTTAAAATAGCAGGAGTTATCCAGGGACTGTCTGATCTATTCTGTGTTTTACAAGAGACAAGCTTAGGATGAAAAGCTTCATGAAAGCATTGAGAAGTACAATTAAGAAAAGAAGTAAAAGCTATTTGAAGATCGTCAGAATGAAGGCTTTCTCTCCATTTTATCTGACTGATCAGTTCTCTAAAATTTGTTATATTTGATTCAAAAACGGTTCTTTTAAATTCTGGAGCTGGAATTGGTAATGATTGGTAAGATTTTGAATTTATTGTGGTTATTAAGAACATCGAGCACTGATCAGCCATGTCCATACCCACAACTCCAGCCTTCAGTGATCTGTCCATTACAATGGTAAAAATATCAATCAAAGTAGCTGAATTTTCAGTCACTCTAGTAGGAACTTCAATCAAGGAAAGAAAATAATAAGAATGGAGTGTGTCAATAAAGTCTGCTATTTAAGAATTATGCTTGTAGTTATATATATTGATTATAAAATCACCCAATAAATGGAAGGATTTTTTTTTTTCTTTAGCTACAAGCTCAAGAATGTGTGAGAGATCAGCAGTAAATTCAATCAGATTAGAACTTGGCGGTCTATATATACATCCATAACATATTAACATAATACTGACCCACAAATTTTAAACAATTACAGGCCAATCTCAAATCTTCCTTTTATGTCGANTGGTAAGATTTTGAATTTATTGTGGTTATTAAGAACATCGAGCACTGATCAGCCATGTCCATACCCATAACTCCAGCCTTCAGTGATCTGTCCATTACAAGGGTAAAAATATCAATCAGAGTAGCTGAATTTTCAGTCACTCTAGTAGGAACTTCAATGAAGGAAAGAAAATAATAAGAATGGAGTGTGTCAATAAAGTCTGCTATTTAAGAATTATGTTTGTAGTTATATATATTGATTTTAAAATCACCCAGTAAATGGAAGGATTTTTTTTTCTTTAGCTACAAGCTCAAGAATGTGTGAGATCAGCAGTAAATTCAATCAGATTAGAACTTGGCGGTCTATACTGTATATGTACATCCAATAATGCTATTACATATTTCAACAAAAACACTCAGCAGAAAGAACTAAATAAGCTTGTAAATCATGTCTTACTGTATATTTTAAGTTAAAGAAATACTGACATTCCACTTTCTACACCTATAAATATGATTAAGATATTATATAGGGAGGCTGTTTCTTCAGACACCCACATTNACTTTCTACACCTATAAATATGATTAAGATATTATATAGGGAGGCTGTTTCTTCAGACACCCACATTTCAGTAACACCTATTATGTTAAAAGGATTGCCAAATTTGTTTAAACAGAGATTAAGAATGTCATGGTTTTTATGTAGACTGCAGATATTAGATGAAAAATTGAGAAATTTCTATTGTCTGAGATTTGACTGATGAAATGTTTAAATTGATCTTAGCTGTAATAGGCTGAAGTGTCAAGGACAAATTGTCTTATTCTGTCAATGCAATTCATATCCTGAATCTATTATGAAAAAATGAATCATCAGTTGATGATAAAGGTAACTTTATTGACATGTGTACACAAGTACAGATGAAATTTAGTCTCTTCCCGTCCCTGAGGAGCAGTGGGCAGCTACTGTGCATCCGGTGACCAACTCTGGTCTTCAGCAGTGCTTTTGGTCAAGAGCACTGACAGGAGAATTAAGCCTGTCCATTTTTTTGTGTCTTTTTTTGATGGTGGGGAAAACCGGAGTACCCAGAGGAAACCCACACAGGCTCAGGGAGAATATGGCAAACTCCACACAGAAAGGCCCTGTCCCAACCAGGAATCAAACCTGGGACCTTCTTGCTGTGAGGCGACAGTGCTAACACTGAGCCACCGGTGCTATAGCAACCAAAAATAAAATTTTGTCAATAATTTATGAACGGTATATTGTAGAACCAATTCCTTTTTTTGTTGTTCCCTCCAACTGCATCTGTCAGTGTAGGTAACATTCATTTCCAACTGGTAGATTGTCTGCTGTCTTGATTTTCTTTGAAGTTTGTTTGGAAACTAAACATGGGGAGAACATGGAAACTCGATAATGGGAAGGAGGAGGTTGGTATGAGGCTACAAGAGAGAACAGAGATGTTCAGAGGAGAACTCAAAACTTGAACCGTTTTGAGTTCTCCTCCTCATCCTCCTCTCTTGGCCTCTTCCTGGAATCGTCGGGCAATGGCTCCCTGACATCATGACTGTTGCAGGTGATTTCACCGAAGTTGTCATCACTTCTCAGTCGTTTTATCTTTTTCTCATTGTCCTCCTCCTCCTCCTCCTCCTCCTCCTCTCGTGGCCTCTTCCTGGTCACCTGGCCTTCTTCAGGCAGTGGGTCCTCTTCAGCTTCAGTGTGGACGTCACTTTCAGTGTCAGTGTCACTGCCGTTGTCGGAATCCTCGCTGTCAGGACCTTCCCACCACCGCAATGCATCCTCATCTTTCTCCTCCTCTTCTTCTTCCCCCACCATAAATCCCCAAGGCCACGGGACACCGTCTGTTTCATCACCAAATGTAACGTGATGAACTGGATTATTGCCATTGTTGACAACATTTTCAGCATCAATATTGTTCTGAGGAACATTAACGTTATTGATGAAAATGTTGTCATCAAAGTTCATCCAGTTGTCCCTGTGGCCAAGAGGGACCATCCAGTCGTGATGCCTGCCGTCCCCCATCCCCAGCCCAAGCCTTCCAAACATGACTTCGGGCCGTAAAAGTTGCTGAACGACCTGGCCGTCTCTCCTGTCACCAAGAACCTCTGGAAAGTCAAACCAGTTGTCCTCGTGATCAAGACCAAGATGGACTATCCAGTCACCTCCCATCTCAAACATTCCATCATCCACTGGTGGAAGCTGGAAGGGATCCAGTAACTCGTCTTCTCTCCTGTCATCGTCTGCCTCTGGAATTAAAGGCATCTCTGCATTATAAAACTCGTATTCCTCTCCATTATCCATAACTCTGTAATTCACTTGAGCTGCATAAACCATCAGTGCATTCTTATATTTATATATTGTTGTTTACATATTGTTTTGATGATGTCATGGAAAAATAGTAATGNTGCATTCTTATATTTATATATTGTTGTTTACATATTGTTTTGATGATGTCATGGAAAAATAGTAATGTCATACTTTCAGAGAAATGTAAAATTAATAAAATAATAATAAAATAATTTAATAAAATAAAAATAGTTTTCTAAAAATTATAAAACAATAGAAAACATTTATTAATTAATGTTATNTTTTTTTTTTTTTTTTTTAACTTTTACATAATCTATTTGTGCAGATATTCCTCGTGGCCACGATTAATAAAAAGTTTCAATTATTTACTGGCTACCACAGTGATTTAAATAATGTGATGAACCTTCTGGTGAGCCCAAAATTCAAAAATTCCAAATTCTGTTTTTCTGTTCCAAACACGTTGTGTGAGAGATAGACATGGAAAGTTAGATTCAGTAAGATTCATTTACAAGAATCGGCTCAGTCCAATCTTCCTATATGTATAGGAAGATCGGACTTCAGGAACTATATATAACAACATATATATATATATATAAAACACATTAATGTACAATAGCAAACTAAATGTACATAGTAAATTAAACATAGCTTGGTTTATTTTATTTTAAGATGTACATCTATTTTTTGCCATTAGTTGTCGTGATTTCATTACTTGAGGTGTGCTTTCATTATTCGATGCCTGCCAATTCATTATTCGATGTNTTGTCGTGATTTCATTACTTGAGGTGTGCTTTCATTATTCGATGCCTGCCAATTCATTATTCGATGTGTGCCAGTTCGTTACTTGATGTGTGCTGTGCACCTGTCAATCAAACATGCCAACTGAAGACTCCACCCCCAACTACACCCATCCCGCCCCACGGAGGCAAAGGCGGAAAAATTAAGTCTGCCGATGTTCAGTAGGTTAGCTAGTTTAGCTTGTGTTAAACATGACTTACCATGACGTGATTTGAAATGAATTGTCTGATTTATTAAACCAAATACAGCAGGAACAGCAGCGATGACTTTATCTTATTTCATGTGGATTGGATTATGGACCAGATTGGACAGATCATGTCTCTTAATTTTACACTTTTACGCTGCTGAATGCTACACTGCTAGCTGACATACCTGACTGAACTTCTAAATAAAATAATAACTTTATTGTATTTTTTTTTCTCCTCTGCTGCATTGTAATTCTCCTCTGCGTGTCAACATAAATAGCCTCATGTGCCAGCTGTGGCACCCGTGCCGTGGGTTGCCAACCACTGACTTAGAATAAAAAAGATGCTTTGGCGATGCCTCATTTGCTGCGTTTATATTACATTTTCACTGAATTATTATTGAGCCACATCAGTAGATTACACAGTCGTAGCTCAGATTTCTGGTTGCTTTGTGGTATTGATGCTAATGAGATAATTCCATATCATGTTATAACGAGATAATTCTGTATCTCGTTATAACGCAAAACGTTTTTTGTTATAACATGAAACCTGGCAAATTTCTTTTGTCATGATGGCAGCAATACATTGCCATAAAAGTGTGCTGCCTGTGACTGAGTGGTGTGTGTGTGTGTATGTGTGTGTGTGTGTGTGTGTGTGAAGGTGATAGCCTCTAATCCCACTGCAGATTTTTTATCTCTAAAAGAAGAAACACAGAGAATCCTCCTGCTGCTGCATGTTGTCTTGTTCTCTCAGTCCAGCTCACTGAGTGTGTGTGTGTGTGTGTGTGTGTGTGTGTGTGTGTGTGTGTGTGTGTGTGTGTGTGCGTAAGTGCGTGCATGCGTGTGTGTGCAGAATTATTCAGCTGAAGAGCTGCTGCATGCTGCATGTACGTGCTGTGGCTGCTAAACGAGGTGGACACAGAGACGTATGCACATGCACACACACACACACACACACACACACACGGACGTATGCACACGCACAGCTGGAGACGTTGCACTGGAGAAACAGATGGAAAGTGACTAAGTACATTAACTCAAGTGCTGTACTTAAAGTTCTGACAGACTGGTGCTTACTTGAATTTCTTTCTTGCTGTGTTTCTTTCTTTCTTTCTTTCTTTCTTTGTTGGACAAAGTGGGATATAAGTCACAGACCCAGTTGGTTGCTTTAAGTTTCTTTAACTGTACAACGTAGGAATTTGTTTTTAATGTATTTTTTTTTTCTTTCTTTGTAAAATTGAGACACCAATCCTGATGAAAAGAGTCAGCCAGGTGTCTGTGAACAGGTGCAGTTTATTCCAGATCCAGATATTGATCAATTTTTTAATATTCCATTTTTCCTTAATCCCTTCCTTTGTTCTTATCTTTCCCCTGCTTTCTTTATTTTTCCTTCTTTCCCTTCAGTTTTTCTTCTTTCTTTTTTTTTTTAAACCTGAAATCCTTAAAGCCCCCAAAATTAAAAATCACGAGTTTGTCACCTGACCACAAAACTAAGCTCCAGGCTTCTTCTTTGTAAACCAAAGGGTTCTCAAACTGTGCCTCTTGGTGGCACACCAGATGACTCATGGAATTTGTGAATATTATCAAAAGACAAAAATAGATTTTAAAGTTGGAAAGTAAGTTTAATTTTTATTCATTTTCATGTTAGCAGTAGCTTTTTAAAGCCCAGCACATGAGGTTTTTCCGTGGTTCTTAGAGCTGATGCGTGTTGGTAATTACATGTTTTGTTGCTTTACTTTGGATACTTCAGTACATGTTACTTAATACTAGTATTTTTTTTTTTTTTTTTNTTTTTTTTTTTTTTTTTTGGTTGAATATTTTTGTTGTTTCTTCCACTTAAGAAAAAGATTTCAGTGCATCTGCATTGACTGCATCCATAATGTATATAATAAAACCTCAGAGGATGTATCTGTGTGTGTGTGTGTGTGTGTTTGTGTGTATGTGTGTGTGTGCATGTGTGTGTGTGTTTCGTATTTACATATTTCTGTGCATGCTGGGTTCAGACAGTGTTTGAGAGTTTTTATGAGGGCTGAAGTGACATATTACTTTGCTGATATGTGAGACCTAAAGTATATTAAAGGATTATACCACTATTTTGCATGTTTGAGCCTAATATATCCAATTTTCATGCATGTAATGTTACTGACAATCATTTCCCAAAACATACTATTGGAACGGTGAATTAAAAATGTTTTTCCTACCTTCCAGACCTCCATTGGTTTCAGTTCATTCTGCTATTAAAATCAACTTGTTGATACTGTAAACGTTCTTGGGATAGGTAATCCATCATCACCAACAAGACGTGTATTCAGGTTTTTTTAGAAGTTATGTAATTTTAGTGTTTAAGCTCAATAAAAAGCGTGGAGTGAATGTATGCCTCCACCAGGGAATATAGTCCCAAAAGAAGACCTGTGTTTATGGAAAAATTTAAAGGACCATGACTTCATAAGGCTGTGTAACTATTAGCAGGAGAAACATGGATTTTTAAGGTGGGTGTATCACTTGAATATTTGATTTTGAAAGATTAAGAGATTTTGCAGAATATCAGGAAAGCTGAAATACAGTTTTATCCTTTGAGAAATGATTGTCAGTAATGTAACATGTATGAAAATTTCATATATTAGGCTCAAACATGCAGAATGGCTGGTATGGTCCTTTAAACATCTGCTGTCAGCCAATCAGCATCTCTTGCCTCTGATAGGATGAAAGTTCTTAATCACAGATACATAAAACCACCAAACAGCCTCTACAAACACACACATTTTACACATTTGAACTGAGTCTGTGTACATTTTGCTGTAAATTGAACTGCATATGGGATAGTAGGTGGGGTTACACATGGGGGTGGAGCAACATATGGAACACTGTCCATGATAAGTCATTGACTACATGTACCGAGGACGGGGTTACATTTTGGGTGGGAGAATGTCACTTTCATGCCCACTCAGCATGACATTGTGCCTGCTGTAAATGGTGTTGAAACTACAGGTTCTGAACTGAAAGAAAAAGTGTTCTCACATGACTTTTTCTTTTTCTTTTTTCTGTATGAAACTAAAGCAAACCAAGCAGTAAATGCAACATTGGAACAATTTAATCGCCGATTCAGACCAGAGCAATCACACTACAGGTCCAAAAACACCCTAAGGTGCCATGGCAGCATACAGTCAGTGAGGACGGTCGAGGGCGGGGTTCCATATATTCACCTTCATGTGTAGCTCCGCCCCCAGGGTTCAAGATGCAGGGAATAACCTCTCAAATGCCTCCTATCTATCATTTCAAATAATACAACCAAATATATCCAGTTTATTCCACATAAAAAAAAGGAAGTGAAGTACTTTATAATAAATTGCAGTGGGTTGCTATGGCAACCCTCTCACAGGTGGTCATTATGTCCTTACTTTCATGTCAACTTCAGAAACATACTGGTATATAATTCAAACAGTATTTAGATTCAGACATTCAGGCCAGCAACGACAGCAACGACATTAGCGAAGCAATACGTGGGTCTAATCCTGGTGCACCGTGTGTGTCATTACAGTGTAAGTGTGCTGCTGTCGCTGTGGAGGTGAGAGAGAACGCTTGCTCACTCGCTCTTTGTGATGTGAAGGACAGGCGACACGGCGTGAAACAATGAACGCAGCGGCCATATTGTTCAGCCGTCCTGTCAGCCTGCAGCAAACGCCAAAGCAGGCAGACTAAAAGAGATGTTACGCCCCGGACAGGTATTTGTTGGTGCGCTGGTGTGTGTTTGTGCGTGTGTGTGTTCAAGCATACCTAACCCAATCAAAGGCTCCAGCAGCTCTTCAGGCTGAGCTGCTGCTGTTGAAATAACCGATTTACTGGAGCGATTAAATTCTTCCCCCACCACACAATGTGGTGTGTGTGTGTGTGTGTGTGTGTGTGTGTGTNTGGGGCGTCGGGTCAGGTATTGTCCATCAATGAGTTTGTTCATCCGTCATCTATCACATGAAAGCTGCCACACACCAAACTTTGATGAAAATTTGAGGGTTATTTAATGTCGACACACCCTGATTGAAATTACAGGCTTTTTTTTTTTTTTTTTTTTTTTTTTTTTTTTTTTTTTTTTTTTTTTTTTTTTTNGGGGGGGGGGGGGTCACAGGTGGTGTTACCTCATTGCTCATTGGGTGAGAGGCAGCATGAACAGAATGAATCTACGTGGTTTAATCCAGTTCAGTCAGACCAGAGTTTGTTTCTCCCCTTGGTTCGGTTCATGTGTGCAGGTCTGAACATAGCCATAATGATAATAATGATAATGAGACCGTTTTAAGGAAGTTCAATTCTAATCAAACTCTGGAGCCGTTCATTTGTGGTCTGAACATGATCTGCATGACTTTCAAATCAACTACAGATCAATCTATTGATCTATTGACTGAATCTAGAAGTAGAGATGCTAGGTGTGCTAGGCGTACATGTGAATGTTAAGTAAACTGCAACCTTGATCAGCAAATCAAAGGAATGCAGTAAGAGGTGGTACACATCAGTCTTAGCTAACATGTAACAGTCACAGAATAGTAATACTCTCTATGGTACAGTAGCACAGTTGGACGCTAGTAGCGCTCTTCATATCAGGTGAGTTACCTTTGCTGTGTTGTCTTCACTCTCTCTCTCTCTTCTGGTAATGGAGTGAGTCAGAGGTTTGTGTTAAGAGAAGTCACCATATTAATATTATTACCATATATGGAATATATGTTGTATTACTGTGAAACTGACTGGACCATGCATGGCTGAAGCTTATTTTCTGTTAATACACTGGTACAGGTACAATTTATAATCTGTCTGATAACTGTGTCCATAGCCTATCCGGAGGCTAAAGCTAACAGCTGGACCAGCACCTCCGACTCCGAATGTTACGTGTTCAGATGAACATGAGTTCAGGTTAGCTTGTGTTCTCAGCATGTTGCTCCATTCTCCTGTTCAGTGTGTGAAGGCAGCACGTCTTCTTCACATCATGTGAAGCTACATGTGGTTTTTCACACGTTGTTTTGAAGTCAGATTCAGCTTCTGCTGTCATTGCTTTATGAACCAAACGATGATTATGATTAAGAAAGTATCTCACTTCCATCTTTGGTTCATGTAATTTAGTTATTCTGGTAACAAACTTTTTCCTGATCAATGAGCAAAGTGAGTGTTCTCACGACTTTTGCTGCTAGATTTTGAAACCAAACTGTGGTACCTGCTTCAGACAAAAACAAATGTCCTCAAGGTCTTTCTGGTAAATACACCAACTTCATGCTAAAGAAAAGAACCTTGAGCTATGAAACATGGAGGAGGCTATGTGTCGTTTTTTTTGGCTACGAGGAAACAAATAGTAAAAGTTGTGTGTGCATTAATAAAGCGTGGGAACAAATTCATAATACATGGCCACAATACCCTGCTGCTGAGTGTGAGAACAGAGCACGAGTCATTGAGCGTTCCGGGTTCCTGATTTGATCGCTCCTCGCTCCTCACATGACCCCGAAGCCACTTAGGTCCGCCATCTTTAAGGACGTTCCAAAGTGCTTATTTCTGCTCTGAGGATGGAGGAGCTTCATCTGGAGACATGAGCGAGGAAACGCCAGACGATCCTACAGGAAGTCTGTTACCTGACAGACACGCCCCTTTACTGGAAGCCTGTTTCTGATTGGACAGATCTGCTACAGCTGATCTGATACACTGACACGTATCTTAATATGACCTCATCATGAGTTTCATCAAACATGTAAACAGAAAAATAACAGCAACATCTCAGGTGTAAGATGACTCTGATTATTGATGTTTGATTTAGTCTGATTGATCATCTGATTAAAACGACTGGATGTGTTTCAGTGCAGCTCTTCTTCTTTTTTTATTGTTTTTATTTTTCCTATTGATCCCTCACTGGGGTATAAGGAACGAAAAACACAACCAGCAAACAAAATATGGAAAATAAAACTGTGCACAATCAAAAAATGTACAATATTTTCTTAATAAACTTAACCAAATTAAACAAAACATTAACATTTCTTGTGCCCATCAACTCCTTAAACTTATAAATCGTGGGGTTACCTCTAAAATAACTTTTAATCAATGTCAATATCGTCATCAAAAAAAAAAAAAAAAAAAAAAAAAAAAAAAAAAAAAAAAAAAAAAAAAAGCACAGTGAAACTCGTTCCTTGGTCACCAGTCAAACAGAAAGTACATGGTTTCAGTGTATATTTACGTACATATACACACTCTGAAACAGGTAAATGATGACTCCCACACCTATACTTATATATGTTGATATTTAGCTCTGAATGATAAACACAAAACAATAAAACAACACTTATATTGTCAAAACCAGCAACAAAATCCACTGACGTGTTTAATAAAACATGGAAAAGCTCAGTAACGCTAATAAACTTTATATTTTAACTCTGACCAGTGAAACACAGTTAGAAACGTGATGATCTGTAGATTATAAAGTCAGATTGTTCTGGACATTTGTCAAACTGTTCATGTTAATTGTTACAGTAATAATCAGAATATTCCATTATTTTATCATCTTGTAGAAACTAAAACACAGCAGCTCCAAGCTGATCAGCTGTGTGACAAGTCACGTCGCTTCAGATGACGCTTGAAGAGCGACGATGTTTCATTTCTCTTAAATCGTAGTTCCTCAGCTCCTCTGTCCTCGTTTCCTTTCCTCGTTGCTTTTCCTCGTGTCTTCAGTGGGTGGGACTAAGACGTGAGGAAAAGACGCAAGTGAGGGAAACATGGAAATGAATACGGAACTCGAAATGTGTTCATTGTTCAGCTAATAAAGACTTTTTGGTGTCAACTGTGTTTTACTGGTGAAAATGAAGTAAACTGAAGTACTGAAGCTCAAGAGAAAACTAGGACATTAAAACTTAGTCGAGTGTGTGCACCATGAGACTATTAAGCATTTTACCTGGTTACTCATCGCCATGGTGTAGAGTGACAGGGAGTTTGTCACAAGGTGATACACACACCTTAAAATTCAATGTTTTGGCTTCTGACACTTTTGCACGATTGTAGAAGGCATGGCCATTTTAATTACTCAGTAAAAGCCACCTGGGACTATATTTCCTGGCAGAGACATACATCGTCTTCCTTGCAACTGCATGATGGATCAGTTAAATAAAGTTACTTCAGCAAAAAACCTAACAGACATCATGTTCTATGATGGATTACATATCTCAAACATGTTTCAAGTCTCTACAAGTTGAGTTTAATAGAGTAATGGAACAAACTAAAACCGATGACAGTCTGGAAGGTAGGAAAAAATTTACCGCTAAAGTAGCATATATTGGGAAATGGTTGTCAGTAATGTAAGGTGTATATAGATTATATATTTTGGACGCAAACATGCACGATCACAGTGTGATCCTTTCAAGAGTTCCACACCCCACCTTCCACCAAGTTTCATCAAATTCTGTTTCAGACTTTGAGTAATCCAGACATATCAGACGAAAACAGAACTTCCTCTGTGGAGGACATAAAGAAACAGGCTGGACTGATCCTTTGAATATGGAAGGATTCATGTGTAGAAACGTGTGCGTGAACCGTGCGCCTCCTCAGGCGAGGCTGTCTGTGACTGGCCTTGAGTGGATTAAGAGTGTGGAGGTGAGAGATGTGAGCTCCGTGAAAGGCTGGAGTACTCAGACCTGATAAAGCCGTCTGCCTGACGGCGAGGGAGAGGACGAGAGGAAGTCAAAAGCAGGAGGTGGAAAGACACGAAGAGAAAGAGAGTGAGAGATGCAATAGAGAAAGAGAAATGAGCTAAAAACAAGGATGGGGGTTAAGACGCAAGCAAGAGAGAATTAAGATGCAAGAGTCACAAAAAGGAGAAAGAGAGAAAGACATGAAAGATGGAGAGATAAATGTGTATAAGGCTGAGCGAGATGGAGAGAAAAGAAAAAAAGGAAAATATGTTTTAAAGAATCTGCAAGTTGAGAGATGGAGATGTCAGGGAGGAATATTAGAGAACAGCCAATCAGAGTGTAAGATTCTACTAATGAGAAGCTGATTTTCTTTCTTTCTTTCTTTCTTTCTTTCTAAGTACAGTGTAGTACAGTAAAATATAAATACGTTAGCAATATGAATAATCATATGTGTAGATAAAACCAAGTTTTTCACTCACTTTAAAATTTTCAGCAGCTACTTGCAGGAGGAAGAAAAAAAAACTTTGGCCCCGCCTTCAGGGATTTTGCAACCAATTATAGCAAAACAGTATGTCATATCCAAAAACTCAAGAATCATTTTCAGGTTTATCTAAATATCGTGTTCCAAATTTGTTAAGGAGGCAGAACTTGTGACGAGGTGTGGTGAAAAATGAAATAAAGGTTTAGGTGACACAGGCCCGAGTCATTTTGAGCTATGGATCAAAAAAAGCTATGGAATTAAAAAAAAAAAAAAAAAAAAAAGTTTCCACACCTCATATTTCAGAAGATATAAACCAAAACATAAATAAATTGCTGTTGTTGAAGCTGTATTTGCTTAATATACGGCCACATTATACCGCATTTAATTAATATCTGTTTACATGTTATTATTATTATTATTATTATTATTATTATTATTATTATCATTATTATTATTATCCTTCTGGCCATGGATTTCTAAACCTTTCTCTAAACCTTGGCAACTAAATCCTTACAGTTTAGAATCTGTGACATTTTATGAACGTAATTAATAGTAAACCGTTATTCCTGACTTCTAGCTTTTACACAAACAGAAAACACAACCAGGATTCCTCAGAAAAGGTATGAATGTTAGAAAAAATGAAGACCACAACTGTACTCATACACAGTTTGAGAACCACTGAATTATTTCAGTTCAAATTTTCATATTTGCTCTACAGGTGTGTGTAAACACTTGTATTTCGAGGATAATGCAGAAATTTGCGAGAATTTAGTAGAATGGTGATCCTTTCTTTCTTTCTTTCTTTCTTTCTTTCGTGAATCTCACTCTCTCCCTCTTCCTGAATATTTGATGTGCAGGAATCAATGATAATCATTCATCCCATTGTAAGAGATTTATGATCTAAAGCACATTGAGCTGATTTATCGGCTTCTACATGCCTACGTGACTAACCTCTTCTCATCGCCAACATTACTTCTGTTATTTTGCTTCACCATATCCGCTTTTTTTTAATTTTGAAAAACCTTAAAGGACGATACCACCATATTTTGCATGTTTGAGCATTGCAGTTTTCATACATGTTACGTTACTGACAATCATTTCCCAAAGCATACTACTGGAACGGTGAATTGAAAATGTTTTTCCTACCTTCCAGACCACCATTGGTTTCAGTTCATTCTGGTACGCTATTAAAATCAACTTGTTGGTACTTGAAATGTTCTTGGGATAGGCACTGTATGTACTCGTATATAAGCTGACCTCCTGATGTTGTTCGATCAATTTATTAGTTTATCAAATTCCCTGTTTTTCTGGGTATTGTCATAGTATTCCTGTGATTTTCTGAAAATANTTTATCAAATTCCCTGTTTTTCTGGGTATTGTCATAGTATTCCTGTGATTTTCTGAAAATAATCCACCAGTAAACATGATATTTATTTCAGCAGCTGATTACTGTAACTGACCAATCACAACAGAGCTTATTGGCTGCTGCAAAATGTGCTGATAAGATGTTTAGTCAGGAAATATCTCATTCTAAGGTATGATTTAAACTATTTTCATGGGTAGTGGTAATGGTAGTATTTCCACACCTGGAAATTTCCTTCTCTGGGATCAAATTTGAATTTCTCGTGTATAAGCCAACCCTCGATTTACTTTGTGAAATTTGGTAATAAAAACTTGGCTTATACTCAACACTAATCCATCCTCGCAAACAACACATATATTCAGGTTTTTTTGAAGTTTCGTAATTTTAGCATTTAAACATAATAAGAAGAGCAGAGTGAATGTATGCCTCCACCGGGAAATATAGTCCCAAAAGAAGACCTGCGTTTATGGAAAAATTTAAAGGACCGTGACTTCATAAGGCTGTGTAACTATTAGCAGGAGAAACATGGATTTTTAAGGTGGGTGTATCACTTGAATATTTGATTTTGAAAGATTAAGAGATTCTGCAAAATATCAGGAAAGCTGAAATACAGTTTTATCCTTTGGGAAATGATTGTCAGTAATGTAACATGTATGAAAACTGAATATATTAGGCCCAAACATGCATAATGGCCGGTATGGTCCTTTAATTAAAAAAAAACAAGTTGTTTATTTGCATGTTGCACAAAGCTTCCTCTCTTTCTTCCTCGTTGTCTTCGTCATATATCACTCACACCCAGCAGCATTTTCAGACAGAAGAATGTGCCATTAAGTACTGTGGAGTCACGCTGAGGCTCAGGCTGTGGAACCCGCAGCTCAGAGTTTATTCCCATCTGTCGTCTCCTTTTACACCGAGGCCGTGTTCCAAGCAGCGTGCAGCTCCTGTGCGGCCGGAGTTTCAGCGTGTGATCTAGTATGTTTAGTCTGTTTTTTTAGTACGTGCACGTCTGCTGGGACCGATGATTGAACTTCTTTATTAGAATGTGTCAAAGTCTCTAAGCTGGAAAGTATTTTTCCTAACTTCGCTGCTTCTTTAGCAGTTTATACCCGGGGAGTAATCAGTTTTGGAAATCAGCATGCAAATTGAATCCCATCCTGTGAATAAATGCATTCGCTCTTTGTTTTCTTTTTTATCCTTCAATGATTTAATATTTTTCAGTATCGCTGCCTTCACCTGTTTGCCTCATAAAATCCCTCGATGGGAGAATCATTAGTGATGGAGCCAAAGACTTTTTTTGATTTAATGAAATCATTTTAATTACAGGGGGAAAAAGGCAATTTTTGCTTGATCAAATCTGAATGCCTGGAAAGCTGGAGCATATTTGTTTGCATTTCATCTTTTCTCTCCAGCTTATTTCATGGCTTGATGAAAGAACCGTGGTTTGTTTTTTCTTTTTTTGCATATGATCAGATTGAGATCACTTGTTGGAGAACACCCTGAAAATCACTCAGAAGATCTGATTGTTTGGCAGCAGCAGCAGCAAAGCTTATATGAAAAGCACCAACTTATTCCACTCTGAGTGGAGCTCCATGAACTTGCTTTTTAAAGCTCTGGTGCTTTCATAAAGACCAAAATCTCTGTCTGTGGCACCAAAATTTTTAGTATGATGTTGAAATTCAGCAGGTTTATTGATCAGGACCCAAGGACGTGCAGTGTAAAGTTGTTTGGATGAGCGGTTCCCTAATTGAGTTGTGCTGGTAAAAAGTAGTCCGCGCAGCAGGATACACTGACTACTTTTTTTTATTTTTTAAATTATGATGGAAAGAAACTCTGGACATTGAAATACAGACTAATTTATGAAAAACACAAGAGGGTCTAATCTGGATTAGTGGGGTATAGTCTGGTCAAGGTCAAAATATACCCTGGGGTATAAACCAGTCTGGGCTATTTTAAACCCCGGGGTATATNTGGTCAAGGTCAAAATATACCCTGGGGTATAAACCAGTCTGGGCTATTTTAAACCCCGGGGTATATTTTGGCCTAGACCAAACTATACCCGGGTATAGTTTAGCAGGGGCTTAATCTGCTACACCGGTAAAAAGTAGTCCGCGTGGCAGGATATGCTCCAGTCTTAAACCTGGTCAACCATGGTCTCAACCCGACCCCATACAGCAAACAAAGCTAGTTCACGAGACTTGCAGAACTAAATTACGGCTGGCTGTGGCGCACACCATAAAGTCCAGCCCATTCCGAACATGCATGTTTTGAACAGGAACTGCACTAGTATACTATATTCTGATTATTATTATTATTATTATTATTATTATTATCATTATTATTATTATTATTATTATACACAGTTGCAAAATTAGTACACTTAACATTTTTGCAGATACGGTAATGCTGCATGCATCTTGGGTGGGTAAAGCTTGGCTTGTACTTCATGGCACAAGGGGGTGTGCACCACATATGATGTCATCACGACACCCACATCACGGCAATGTCTCACACCTCCCAGATTTTGTGACTTGGCACGAGCTGTTAAAAATGGAGGAGTTGGTGCCGACATTTAAACATCTTTATGATTCGTCCCTGAGACATTATAAGGATCCTCGCATGGCCCAAAACTCATGGATTGAAAAAGAAAATACAGTGGGCAAAGATAAAGAGTTTTTACCGTAAAGTTTGGAAAAGACATGCAGGATCGTTTTGTGACTACTTCATTGACTACTTCCTGCTTGACATGGTATTTTCTCCATACTGCCTCCTGTTGTTTCGGGTAATTTTTTTTTTTTTTTTNTTTTTTTTTTTTTTTTTTTTTTTTTTTTTTTGCTCTGAACAAAGATCCATAAAAAGGGGAAAGAGTTGTACATATTGTAAGAAAGCACCATCATAAAATACAATATTAACAGTCTTTCAAATATATCACCTAATTACATTTATAACATAATGCACATATTTATGATATAATACTCAGATTTAGGATATTGCAACAGAGAATGCGCAAAGTACAAAATGCCTTCTCTCTCGTGAAGTGCATGCGCCGTAACGAAAGGAAAGCTGAGGCTGTAGGCTGGTTTCACATTGCTCTGCACCAGTTTCCAGAGTTGAAACTACTAATGCTGGTTTAAATACACTCAGATCTGCTTCTGCGTTACCCTCCAGACCTTTAAGATCATCTGGCTCTGGTCTGCTTCCTGCTCCTCGGGTCAGAACTAAACCTGAGAAGCAGCATTTAATGATTTGGAACAAACTTCCAGAAAATCTTAAGGTCAGCCACGCCGCTCAGCTCTTTCAAAATCTGAGCTGAAAACTGACTTTTACTAAACCTGAGGGTATTTATCCCTTCTAGGACTTCTTTTAACTTTTAAACTTCTATTGTTACTGTTACAAACGTTCTTTTAACCTTTTAAACTTCTTATTCTACTGATATTTTAAAATTTCTTTTTCTTTCTCTTGATACTCTGGGCCACCTTCATAAACGTTACCGTTTATGAAGGTGGCCCTTTGTCGATAAAGGCAAATATCGTCACGCTGTTCCCTCATTCATAAACCAGCATTTTTTCACGTTTGGCTTGAGAGAGGCGTTGCTATGGTACTTCCTTATTTACATGGTATAAGGTGTCACACGTAAAATCCAGAGAAAAGTTTGTCAGTTAAAAAGCTGCTCCATATTTAAAGGACCATACCACCCATTTTGTTTGAGCCTAATATATTCAATTTTCATACATGTAACATCACTGACAATCATTTCCCAAAGCATACTACTGGAACGGTGAATTAAAAATGTTTTTCCTACCTTCCAGACCTCCATTGGTTTCAGTTCATTCTGGTACACTATTAAAATCAACTTGTTGATACTTGAAACGTTCTTGGGATAGGTAATCCATCATCACCAACAAGACGTGTATTCAGGTTTTTTGTAGAAGTTATGTAATTTTAGTGTTTAAGCTCAATAAAAAGCGTGGAGTGAATGTATGCCTCCACCAGGGAATATAGTCCCAAAAGAAGACCTGAGCTTATGGAAAAATTTAAAGGGCCGTGACTTCATAAGGCTGCGTAACTATTAGCAGGAGAAACATGGAGTTTTAAGGTGGGTGTATCACTTGAATATTTGATTTTGAAAAATTAAGAGATTTTGCAAAATATCAAGAAAACTGAAATACGGTTTTATCCTTTGGGAAATGATTGTCAATAACGTAACATGTATGAAAATTGAATATATTAGGCTCAAACATGCAAAATGATGGTATGGTCCTTTAAGAGTCACATTTTATGCTGCTCCATCTGGTCTCAAAGCAAAATTAATACTTTAAATCAACAAAGTAAACATAAATTATCTACTTTAGAGCCCCACGTTTTAAGAGCTTGACACTAAGAGATAAGAGATCCACACACCTAGAGTCCAGTACATAGAGGTGTGTGTGTGTGTGTGTGTGTGTGTGTGTGTGTGTGTGTGTGTGTGTGCTTCATGTGACAGAGAGATGCAGAGCACAGAGGCTGATGATGATGAAGGTGTGCGCAATCTGATAAAAATTCATAATTTAAATAAACCAACTGATCAACTTATATCAAATCTATTGATCGCTAACATACGTGAGGTTTAAATCCATATTTCAGATTTACTGTCTGACTGAAACAGGTCTTACATTTTGTGCGACTGCGTGTTTTGTGAATCGCTTCATATAAATAAAGAAATGCGCAGCAATACCGTTTCAAGGCAAACGCTGAAAGAGGTGATATTTGCCCTTATTGATACATCAAGTCTGGCACCATGACTCATGAATCACCCATTTCTATCTAAATGTTGCTACGCAAATGAAGTTGCCTTGCCTTTGATGAGTTGTTTTTAATGTTAAGAGTTTTATTGCATGGAACCGTAAGTAATGACTTATACACACACACATAGTACATGAGTAAGATAAAATCATTGTCAGTTTTGTGGAATTTGTTGATAATAACAGAACAATGCCAGCCTTTCCCATCCTTCAAGGAAACAAGCTGCAGAAATGGCATTGATGCGACATAATAAGACCCAGACAATACCACTGTAATCCTGGTCATTAAAATCATCGTGATCTTATCCTTGAAGATGTCAGTAAGTATTGAACCATGCTGAAAGCTAGAATCACATCCCAAGGCTGTTCGCCAAAGATTGCAAAGAGGAGATGGAGGGCTGTCGGTCCATGATTGATTCAGAACATACATTAGGCACATTCCTCTCCAAACTCTGTAATGAAGCCCATTCATTGTTGCTGTCTCATTGATCTCCTTGCACGTAGAGACAGACGTGAAAATTGACGGTGATGCTGCAGGATCAGACACGTTCATTCTCAGTGCAGAGCTAACTGATAACTCAGTGTTTTTCGACAACCTCTCACTACCTGCGTGAAGTTGGTCCCTTACCTAATGCAAAACTCCGGGAAAAGAGTCTCAGTCGCTTGTTCTTCGCTTGTGCTGTTAAAATTTTCATTTGCGCTGCTATCATTTTTTATATATTAAATAATATTTTACTGGTCATTCTGAGGTCACTCAGCCCTCCAACTATGGCCAGATTGACACAAAATGGTCTTGTTTGTTTGTGCTCTGTTTGTGCTGATTTGTGCTGTTAAAAGTTTCATTTGTGCTAAGGTTTTTTAAATTTTAAAAGTTTTATTTTAGGCGATGACATCACCAGCCCCCAACTATCGTCAAATTGACCCAAAATGGTTTTGTTTGAAGATGTGAAGAGTTTAAACTATCACTACTTTTGTACATCAGTGACCTAGAAATAACAAATCCACTTGGAACTTCAAGGAAAATCCACCAACTTTGTTCATTGTACTGGATGCTTGCTGATCTACCTAGTAAATACAGATCAGCCTTGCCTGTTATTCAGCTAGCAGCATTATGTGAGGTGTCTGGCCTTCAGAGATGTGGCTATCAAAGGGTACTCTGTCCCTTGTTACAAGATATTTGCACTCTTGAACGGGATGGCGTATTCATTGAGTCCCTTGGTCAGTCAGTTCGGGGCACAATCATATGCGTGGCATCTGAAAATCTGGCAGCCCATTCATCAGCAGCATTTGTAAAGTCTTTCAGAGCAGAATAATTTTGTAGATTCTGCACAGCTACTCAAGCCCAGATACAGACCCATGATGTTGGAGATGAGGAATTTTGTCTAAGGACAAAAGCCAGCCATGATTGTAATGTAAGCTGTAGTCAGAGTCTGTCTGGAGTCCAGGGGACTGTGTCTTGAGACAGAACTTGTAGTATTTTCATACTGGTTCCCACCTGATGTGCTGCATGATCTTTTTGAGGGCATTGTACCTGTAGAGTTAGCCCTATGTTTAGAGGCAATGATCCATCACCTCTAAACATAGGTCAAACCCTACAGGTACTGCATACATTTAAAAACTGTTTATTTCAAACAGCACTTTAACATTCTGTGACTGAAAGTTTTGTAGTTTAATACTGTTAATTACCTCATTGCCTTCCATGTGTACTCACAACAGTTTGCACTGTTTGCAGTTGTATAAGCAGTAACTTGTTTTGCTCTTTTTTATGTCTTTATAAAAGGCGAACAGTTGGCTATTTATGTTTAACTTCATAATTTGCTTGTCATTTATGTTTCTTGTTTTACCACTGGATGCTTTTATTTAAGGTTGGGCAGCAGAGACAACTAAAGTGCAGCCTTATTTGGCTGCAATGTGCAATAAATTGCCATCTGATTGGCTGCTCAAAACAAACAGCTTGAATAAAAATTGAATAACTTTGACTGAATAAAAATGATTAGAACCACACACTGAGTCATACTGAACAGTAACGCCAAAATGTTTTAAACATTATGACATTTTCCTGTTTAATAATTTTGTGCTCATTTTGTTGCCCAGCCCATTTAAATTTTATATGGAATGGTTTATTTGTAGGTTTTACTTGTATGTGTTTATGCTGTTTAAAGAAGGTAGTGCTCTTTCACACATTTTACTTTTAATAGACAGTTTGTTTTTTTTTTTTNTTTTTTTTTTTTGTTTTTTTTTTTGTTTTTTTATTCATCATGGAGATGGACAGTCAGTCTCTCTATAAAAAATTCCCTGTGGATGCATTATTGTAATCTGCTTCAATTGTGAATTAGATTTTTTGTTTTTTGATAAAGTTATGTTTAATGTTGAATAAAATGTTGGCTTTATGAGCAAGTTGCAGTCCATTTTTGAGTATTAGTAATGAAAAATTTGTACTTTTTTTTAGTAGATTTTTAAGGTAATTCCTTATAAATGCGTTTAGTAGAATTCTTAGTCTGATTTTTTAAGCTATTTTATTGAGTTAAAGTTAGTAGATGAAATTTAATGTAACTATGTACTACTGAATCACATTATTTAAATATACAGAAATTAAATAGTTGGGATTATTTAACTAGTATTTTTAAGTTGTGTGAAATTAAAAATAAAAATATCAAAGATTTTAAGTTAACTAAACTTAATTTTTTAAAGTTCTGTTGATTTAATATAATTAGAACAGCTTCTCAGAAACTTTGATGTAATAATCAGTTTCCTCAAAATGTTTGAGTACTGTGAGCTGATTTAGGTTTACTGTGAGGGAACCCTTTATAAACTTCTTGGATTTCTGCATTACGCCACCTGATCTTCACTTTTTTAAAATGTAGTTTACTGGTGACAAATCCCATTAAAAACAAAATTGTAAAAACGTATAATTAAAATAGCTAAACTTCCCAACACATTGTTAAAAACAGCCACATTGAACAGAAAATGAACAGACCTAACGTAAACAAACTGAGCAGCTTTTACTTTTATTGATTTGTAAGAAAGTAGAAGCGAAAACCATCAGAAAAAGGTTATTGTGTGTCCACTTGAGTTCATCCTGTAAGTGTGCTCTGTTGACAGTAGCAATTGCTTGTATTCGCTTACTCGTGAAATGCATTTGCCTTTCTTTCAGGCTGTGTTTTCCTACCTGTGGAATAAGGCAAAATATCACTCGCTGTGTCTCGCGGCGTCCTCGAGGTATGTCAGTCTGTGAGTTAAAGGAAAGAGACGGAGGCCCGGAGGTCTCAAAGAGTTCACGGTAACGCCAACTGAACCTGAATCTGACTCGCTGTAACAAATGTCAGAGTGTTATCGCTGAAAACCCGACGAGTGAACAGTGGATGCCTATTGGCACCCCCGAGGAGCGGCGCAAAATTCTGACACCCAACCATGATAATGATCATCACTGTCAATTATCTTTTATGTTCTCTGAAAATGGAGACTCAGAGAGAGCAGTCTGCATGTCGCTCACCTCTCTGCTTACCCTTCTGCTCCATGGTCAGCTTATGGAACGGACCATCGACCCATCGTCAAGAAACAACACATTCTGCAGATACAGTATTTCACCATGCAGTCGCCTCAGATCAGGGTACGATTTGAAAGTCACGCAGGTTATGAGCTTCTCCTCCATTGTCGTGCTGCTTCTGCTTACATTACATACAACTATTCTCTCATTGGCTGCATGATGGAGAACTTCCTGGCAGATGGGTCAAATTGAATATGGTTGAACTTGTCGTGCAGCAGCAGGGGTTAGAACCTGCGGTCTGGTTGCATTTCAATCCCTAATTTGTTCTATGTGCATTTAAACCTTGTGCTAACATGTTTTTCCTTGACAACAATCTGGACATAGATGACATTTTAAATGATTGTTCCATCGATTTATCATTTGAGCCTAATATATGCAATTGGCAAAGATGTTACATAACTGACAACCATTTCCCAAAATATGCTATTGGAGCAGTAAATTTTAGATTTGTTTTTCCTACCTTCCAAACTGACATTGGTTTCAGTTCCTTCCAGTACACTATAAAAATGAACTTGTAAAGATTTGAAATATGTTATTTGAGATATGTCATCCATCACAGCAAATATTGTCTATTAGTTTTTTTTGTTTGTTTGTTTGTTTGTTTTTTTTTTTGGTGAAGTAACTTTATTTAACTGATCCAACAGGGAGCTGCACAGAATATGATGTATTTGTCCACCGGAAAATATAGTCCCAAGAGAAGAGGGCTTTTACTGAGAAATTAGAACGACCATGCCTTCTACAGTCTTGCATAGGTGCACAGGTGTTAGTAGCTGAAACATTGAATTTTAAGGTGGGTGTATCACCTGAACATTTGATTTTGAAAGATTAGGGGATTTGGCAAATTACAGAAAACTGAAATAGGGTTTTGTTTTGGAAATTGTCCCAGCAACATGTCATGTATGTATGTATTGTGCACAAACATGCTAAATGAGTGGTATGGTCCTTTAATGAAGGAGCAAATAGAGCCATATGTGTAGTCAGTGTTGTGCTGCTTGTGACCATCCAGGTGAGGCTGCAGAGCAGCAACAAGGTACACTACAGACCAGACATTTGAGGCCACCCCCAGAATTAGCATGAGCAGACTGTGTAGCACGTTAATCCAAAATGATGTGGGAGAAGGCAGACAGCAGCTATTGAATACAATGTTAAAACACATCAGCAGGGAGTTGGAACACAACAGGAGTGCTGCACTAATACAGACTGATGCCTTCATGAAAAATCATTTCTGTAGCCAGAGTGGCTACAGAATGTGAGAATTGTTGACTAATTCTTCTTGAAAACTAATTAGTTACATGTATTTTAGATATTTTTGCCATTTCCTGTGCAATAAATTGTAAAACAAATAGTGTAATGATGATTTAAAAAAAAATCTGGGGGTTGCCTCAAACTTCTGGCCTGTAGTGTAACAGAAACACAAAACAAAGGAGCTTCACATTGCAAACCCGCCCTGAACCTTGGGGTTCTACCACAGACAGGCTGCATTTATTGTCTGCTGCTTAGAAGCCTGCGGTGGCTTTACCGATGCCATTTACCTCAGCCTCAGAAGAGCCGCCGTTTCACAGCAGACAGCTCATCAAGACAAATGACAGGTGCTGTGGTGAGGACTTGACCAACAGAAGGGAAGACTAACAGCACACTTCCAATGCATTTCGAGAGAAGTCGCACGTTGCGGCTTTAATAAAAGGCCATTGAGGTTTTGAAATATTTGCAAATCATCTAACAAAGAGTTCTGTGTATACGAGAGAGAGAGAGACATGACAAATGAGAGAAACAGAGAAGCCCCCAGAGAAAGCAAAGGGGAATCTAAAAGCATCAGGCAGGATCTGAGGCAGGCTGAATCAATATGTAGTGCCAGTTTTCTGAGACAATAAAGCGAGTCTGCTGTCTCAATTGCCTGAGAACTACTTAGAAATTCTCGCTTTGATTTATACGAGGAGACGGGCCATATCGGCGCTAAATGCAGTAAGCCAGAACATCTGCGCTCTGTAAGATGATGAAAAGTCCCTTTGCGGCAGAGCATGAATCCAGCAAAAGAATTATTTAAAGGTTATTACTAAGTATGAGTAGTGTTACAGTAAGAGCTGTGCAATGGTTGGCCAGATCAATACCTCTAAAGATCATCCTCTTACAACTTACAGTAGACACACAGTCATGCTGCCAAAGCTACATCAATGCCTTCTGCAAACTGTGCGACAGCATAAGTGCAATCGTATAAGTTTATTGCATGTCACACTGTGAGATGGTTTAATGAAATCGTAAAGGAACATACCAGCGATTGTGCACGTTTGAGTCCAATGGAACAACCCACATACACGCTATGTTGCTAACAAGCATTTCCCAAAATATACACTTTAGCAGCGAATTTTAGATATTATTTTTCCTACCTTCCAGACTACCATTCATTACAATTCAGTCCAGTACGCTACATAAATCAACTTGTAGAGTCTTGAAACACATTTGAGATAAATAATCCATCACAGCAGACAAGATGGCTATTAGGGTTTCTTGTCTAAGTAACTTTATTTAACTGATCCAACACAGAGCGGAGACAATGTATGTCTCTGCCAGGAAATATAGTTCCAGGAGAAGACGGTTCTTACTGAGAAATTAAAGTGAGCGTTCCTTCTACAATCATGCATAAGTGCTGGAAAAGCAAAGGCAAATTTATTTGTATAGCACGTTTCATACAAGGCAATTCAAAGTGCTTCACATTAAAGATAAAAATTTTAATGAAATTAAAAAAAAAAAAAAAAANTAAAAAAAAAAAAAAAAGCGAAACACTGGATTTTAAGATGGATGCTGACCATTTGATTTCAAAATATTAGGGGATTAAAAAAAATATCAGAAAAACTGAAATAGGGTTTTATGCTATGGAAACTGGTTGTAATGCATGCGAGTTGTAGTATATGTATATTGGGCTTAAACATACACAATCACCAGTATGGTCCTTTAAGCCAAAAAGTGACAGGATCACTACTGTAATCTGCTCTTTGAGTGACAAATCGGCTTACAGATCAATCAGTTCCATCTGTAGAGATCCAGTTTGTGCCCAGAAGATTTTTTTAGCCTCCTCAGAATGTGTGATGACATTTCTCGCAAGAAAAGGATTCTGGATGAAGAGGAGGAGCTGCTTTCCAAGGCTGAAGCTGTCAAAACAATGAGTTTCTGTATGAACTCAACAAAAGAGGAAACATCTCTCTCTCTCTCTTCCTGAGTTTGTTGTTTCACTAATGGGAAGTGTGTGCAGTCCCTTAGGAGATCACACTTCAAAATGTGCTTTTTCCTCTGGAAAACCTGCACCTCAGTTGTTCTTCCCTTGTAGCTTTAAATTGAGGTGTGATGTCATGTCAACTAAGAAGACCACAATATCCGTTTGCTCCTCATCTCCCAAAAACTCAACGAACTGTGTGGCCTTTTGACTCTTTTGTTGTGCTAAGAAACTTTTTGGTTCATTTCTAATGGTCTGAAAACACTCCAGTGCCCTGCCTTTGCTCAGCCATCTTAAGCCTCAGTTATACTTTAACCAGCAAGGACCATGCCACAGCAACTGATGGTTAAGGATAATCAGATTTATTTAAGTTGTGAGTGGTGGGAGTTGATGGGAGCTCGTTGGATGGATAGCTGTCTGGACGGATGAGGGTGGCTTCTGGGAGAAAAAGACTCAGTGTGGGGGATCCATCTCTCGGCGTTATTTTGCCCGAGCTGTTCTTGGGTCCAGAGTCGTTACCTATGTAACAGAAGTAGGGCTGAGAGGAAGGATGGATGAGAGGGAGGATTAGGCTGGATTCACATCCTAAACGTTGAGTCTTACGCTAACCTGGGTGTTCCATTATTGTGTGGAGCTGAGTGGTGACTCCTAACGTCGCATCATGCCACCTTGAGCGCCGCGCGATGCTCAGATTCTCCATTTTGACAAGGTGCTCAAAGTTCATTTAAATGAACTTTGACCTTTCTGACGCTGACCTTTCCAACGCGCAACCAATCAGAGCGCTGCTGTACATCACGTAACCAGAAGCACCACAACAATAGAGGAGGAGCTTATAATCTGTAGAGTATAGAACACAACTTTAAAATCGTATCGTGATCTGGTAAAAAAAAAAAAAAAAAAAGCAGTCAGACAGGGACATCAGGTTTGGAAATTGTTAATATAGTGTCTGAAATGTGAGGTTTCATGCACCCACACTGACTGTTTTTTCGCTTTTCTTCTCCTAATAAGAAGAACGTTTTTGTTTTTTGCGATGTCCATGTCGCTACCTGAGTCGAAACCGAAATCCGATTTTAACCACTAATGTGCAAAGATCATGTGTAGGCTACATCCTGTCTTTACAGTCCACGGTAACCGTTAAATTGTCATTAGCAACGAGCGCTTCCTNCTACATCCTGTCTTTACAGTCCACGGTAACCGTTAAATTGTCATTAGCAACGAGCGCTTCCTGTCAGAGCGAGGTTGAGGGGCGCTGCTCAGACTCATGTGCAAGCAGAACGCTGAACGCCCAGGTCAGCAGCAACGCTCAACGCTTGTCATGTGAATCCGGCCTTACGGATGAATGGATGAGGATGAAAGGGAGGGAGGGATGAGGGATTAGAGAACTGAGACAAACAGGTGAGAATGGGTTGACCAGGTATATGTAGTAGCTTAGCAGGTGATTAGGAGCATGGCTGAGATGCGTGGCTGAGAACTTAGGTTCTCCCAAACCTAAGTTAATTTATTAACTCCATGTCATGAGGGGGTTGTCGCCAGCAGCGAGTGCACTTCCACAGAGAGAAGGGTTTTGATATTGTTGCATTCTCCATTGCAAAATTCTCAGAAATGACAGAGGGCAGTATAGAGAAATTACCATGTCAAGCAGGAAGTAGTCAACGAAGTACTCGCACAACGACCAAGCATATTTTTACAAACTTTATGGCAAAAACTATTATCTTCGCCCAGCGCAGTTGCTATTCCATTGTGAGACCAAGCAATAACAGATTTAAACAGGTCAAAGGTAAGCACAGTTAATAGCATATTTCTCTAGGTTTATAGAGCAAATATAATATCCACTTTTAATAAGCAATATTATAAATGGGAAAATCTATTTAAGAGTGAGTCACACCTTTATCTTTATATCAATTTTTGGTCATGTGTTGATCCTTATAACGTCTCAGGGATGAGTCATAAATATGTTTATATGGACGCACCAGCTTTGCATGTCGACCCTCCAACACTCCTCTACTTTGAACGATGTGCCACTTGCATAATAATAATAATAATAATAGTGATAATAATGAATTTTATTTGTAGAGTGATTTTCTAGACATTCACAGATGCTTTACAAAGAAATAAGACGTTAAAAATAAAATAATAATATAGGAGGTGCTTGACCACATGACATGACGCCACAGAGGCCCAGAGTACCATGGTGCACATCCCGCGATTACGTCAGGTGTGGGGTGTGCCTCTTGCACCCTGATAACATGAAGTACAAACCAAGCTTAACATTGAGGTGCAGTAGTAGCTCATTGTTTGCATTAACCTGTTTCAGGAATTGATGCTGATGGGATGAGGACGTTCTGATAAAGTTAAGTCCCATCAAGCTTGTTCTTTTGTCGTTTCCCTTTATGTCTTAGTAACGTGTTCTGTTTACTCCGTTGATTTTACTTAAGTCACTTTTTTCACAAAATTGTACTTTACTGAGTAGTTTTATTGCAGGATACTTTTAACTCATACTCATACTCATACATATTTATGAAGGAAAACATACTTTTACTCCGTTACATTTGGTCGCACTCTGCGTTACTTTTGATTTCACTATTTGAATTCAGTCACGTTCAGTTTTTCTCTCATTGCCAGACACTACACTGTCTGCTTCAGCTCCCAAGTAGCCACGCCCCCACCCTCCATTTTCATGGTTTCACCCAGAGCAAAACAGTCATGGAGGAATCAACAGCAGGAGGTTTAGAAGAGGCACATCCCTGCCATACATTCAAACACTGTTTTCTTTTCTGTCTACCAAAACCAGCAGCTACATAATGCGTTACGTCTTTGTCTGATAAAAATGTGACATTTCAGCTTCTAAGAATCAACATGGAACTTGAGAAAACATGTAAGCTGCAACATTAGCTACTTAGCTAGTTGCTGCTGCTAATGCTAACTCAAGTTTTCCTGTTCTATTCTGAGTAAATTCATGAAGCTAACCTAGCTAACTGTCTTGGGGCCAGGCCAGAATTGTCCTGATTTGTTATGTGGTAAATATTTGATTTATTACTGTCTACTGTTTCTTTATATATGATTTGGATTGTATTAGAAGCTACATATGGATACTCTGCATTTTCTTCCTCAGATGAGCACTTTATAGCTTGTTGATTATTCTAAAGAATAAACTTGATAAAAGTTACTCACTACTCAAGTAATCTTTTTAACAGATGCTTTCTTACTCTCACTCCATTATTTTGGTGATGATTCTTACTTATACTTGAGTTACTATTATCATAAAGTAACAATACTTTTACTTGAGTACAGTTTCTGACTACACTACCCACCTCTGGTCTTTCAAAGTAACTCTCCACTTTTAGATCTTGACTGGAAGCAGAAATAATGCATGATTAATAAATTATATATTATTTATAATCTTGCTGCCCACTATTTGGATTAATTGACAAAAATAAGTCATAACTTCCACAATAATGAGGGTTAAAAATAATGTTTTTGGTCGATTCCTCTGACACAAATGCACATATTGTTGTTGACTTCAAAACAATAAATTGAATGATTAAAGACTGAAACCAGCATGTAGCATCACAGCCTGTTCCGTCTCCGCTGTCTCCTTTTTTTTTTTTAATCTGTACTAGCTGAACTATTGTCAGTCTCACTCGTTATCAAACTCAGATGAAAATGTCCGACATTAGTACATTTCTTTCCTATTTGTCAATATGCGTGGCACATTAAAATCAGCCATCACTCCTTTTTTCAGGCCATTAAACCGTTTTCCAGCTCTAACCTGTGTGTCCTGTCTGTGATGTACATAACTCCATTGTTGGGCTGATTTCCATGTTGTTTGTAATGAGGGGACGTGTAGAGACAGACAGACAGCTCTGTTTCGCTAACAAGCCCAGCAGTAACAAGCACTATGCTAATCGCAGTCCTAATGAAAGCATATCTGCAGGCCTGATACGGTTGGAGAATAAATGCCTTCATTTAACTCAGCATGGGGGCTCTGGCACTGGGAAAATGCAGTTTTTAAATACACAAACAGCATGGAACAGCTTGGCTTTTCTACAAGGGGAAAAACAATTTGTTGTGGCTGTCAGTGAGCAAGGTAAAACAATGTCGGCAACGCTGCCCTGCCTCCTCCACACACACACACACCAAAAAAAAAAAAAAANAAAAAAAAAAAAAAAAAGTGTGAAAGCACGTTGTTAGTCAAAAGCTGGATTTTCCCGCTGAATGGCAGCACGTTTGCCAAGCAAACACGGGAGCCCTGAACGCATCACACAGACACAACACAGGAAGCTTTAAAAAAAAAACAAAACAAAACAAAAAAAAAACACACGCGGCTTACCATCACGTTTCAAACCCTTTTACGTTAATCCTCCAGTAGTGACGCTTCACTCACATCAATGGAGCGATGTGCGTGATGATACGTTTGTACACAAGTGAAAAGATTCAGTGTGGGTGGATTACATCAACACAGACACAATAATGTATAAGTCAACCACAGCCAGTGTTCTACTCTTCAAAGCTCCATTCGTCTTATCTCACCTGCACCAAGACTCACCTCAGTGTGTGTGAGTGTGTAGAAGAAGTGTAGTTTGGATGTTTGGGCATGTAGTTCGACAAGTCTAAGAGACCTAAGCACAAAAAAGAAACAAAGATTTCCCTGTGTGAGATGCAGATCTGATCGTCTTTCCATAAAAAAAGATAAGCGCAGTGAATGGCTTTTGCATTGAGAAGTGTTTAAGTTGAATGTGTGTGTGTGTGTGTGTGTGTGTGTGTGTGTGTGAGATGTGTGTTTGCGAGCAGTTAGCTCANGTGTGTGTGTGTGTGTGTGTGTGTGTGTGTGTGTGTGAGATGTGTGTTTGCGAGCAGTTAGCTCAGAGTGACTCTCCAGCTCTCCAGATAAGCCTTATTCCATCTGAGTAACCTTTAATTAACTGAAAACAATAGTTAATGAATGGAAGAAAGAGAGCACTGATAATGTGCGTGTGTGTGTGTGTGTGGTATAGTAATAGGGTAGTGTTCTTTATCTTAAGGGTGCAATATATTCCCTCCGACAACCCTGTCAGAGAATGGGAAGGTGGCAGAAACCCCCATTCCACCAGTCAATTTAGGGGNTCCGACAACCCTGTCAGAGAATGGGAAGGTGGCAGAAACCCCCATTCCACCAGTCAATTTAGGGGTGGAGGGGTCTACATCGGACAAAAATTTGCAAAAATTTGGACCAAATTTGCTTCATTCAGCAATTGGTCAAGTGTGTGTGTGTGTGTGTGTGTGTGTGTGTNAATGACCATTGACCATGATTCACCTGCTATTAGAACCATTTTGACAATCATGCCCTTTTTTCTTTCCTCAGTTGTCAAGAATTCACTGTGAATATTTCTCCATGCACATTTAATGGTTTCTTTCTTTTGACATTTTCAGTGCTGATGTTCAGATGACACTGAAGTTTTTTTTTAGATGTTATCTTATTGAGCTCTGAGAAACGTTAATAACAGGGGCTATAGCAGAGGTGGCCAATTCCCAAGACTCGGAGAGCCAAAATAAAACCCTATTACTCAGAAGAGCCTTCATGATCTTCCTGACCTGATCTTATTCTCTTATTCTCTCATATCCCCCAATTATTATTCTTTAAATAACAATCATTAATACAGAGCTCTTTAAAACTGTAATTTTTGGTGTATATTTAATACATTTACTTTGTGCTGGTGGAGTTCAGAACCTTTGGGAAACTCCTGGTTGATGCTTGGATGCAGAGAGGAACACATGGTGCTGAAGATTTGAAGCTTTAAAATGTGACAGCGACGTCTGACATAACAGCAAAATAGTTTGCCGTTTCTCTCCACACACAAAAAAATATAAATTCTTCTATCCTGGTAAAAATGTTCTGTGCTCCTCTTCGTATTTTTGTTTAGTTTTGCACTTTGCTGGCACTGCCATGGTCGTAACCTCAGGTCATTAACAGACTGGCTGTCAGCTAGCTGGAAAAAAGCGTAACGTCCACGCTGAGATCACAGCTGCACCTTTTTTTATCCATAATATCATTATACATGTGTGACGTCTCGATCTTGTTGTGAACAAAACTTAAAGGAACAATATGAGCTGCACTGAACCAGGTCTCGTCACCCCTGGGCTATAGCTTAAGGCTCATACAGAATATACGATTTTTTGGGGGGTTACGGATGAAAGTTAACAGTCGTTAGAGAATTCGAGTGACATTTTTGATCGTGTTGCAGAATGAGACACATCAAACTGTTTAGCTTGTCACAGCACTACAATTCAACAAATATTATATTCATCAGGTTTTGTATAATCTGAAATCAAATTTGATATTGTACAGTTGAACACAGATTCTGACTAAAGGCTGAGTATTGCCTCCTCCGACATGCTTGTCAGAGAGTCGGAAGTTGCCGGAAGCCCTTTTCCATCCATTAATTTGGGGGGTTATAATTAGTAATTTCCTGACTTTGCTAGACACGCCTGCTTTGTGTAGCGATTACCCAGGTGTGTTGAGGTGTGACAGCAGGGAGGGTTTTAATTGCCATTTCTTTCTGTCATGTGGCCACGCTATAAAGAGAGAGCTAAAGGTGAAACTGTGCCCCGTTCTCCCCAGTTACATCCTGTAACTGGGGGAAACAGTAATAACCACTGCCCTCTCATAAAATAAGTGTGTTTAATTTTCCTTGTTTATATGATTAATTGTGTTAAGGTTACAAAAACAAAGAACAAAGACACACATACACACACACACACACACACACACACACACACACTTCTCTCTCCATGATGGTGACTTTTCCAGTATGAGCATTCCAACAGTATATTACCTCCTGAAGATGTCTCTAACTAAGTCAAACAGGCTGGGTCGGATAACACATACTGTGGCCTTTAAAGGACAATACCAGCAGTTTTGCATGTTTGAGCACAATATATACAACCCTCATACATGTTACGTTATTGACAACCATTTCTCAAAATGTACTACTTTAGTGGTAAATCATAGAATTTTTTTCCTGAGTAATCCATCACAGTATACAATGTCTAAGTTTTTTGTCAAAGTAACTTTTTTAACCAATCCAACCTGGAGCTGCACAGAAACAATGTATGCCTCCGCCAGGGAATATAGTCCCAGGAGAAGATGGGTTTTACAGAGAAATTAAGAAATTTAAATGACCAACCTTCCTACAATCGTGCATAACTGTTAGATGGACATCATTGAATTGAATTGAAACATTGAATTTTAAGGTGGGTGTACCACCTGAACGTTTGGCTGGATTACATGTCTCAAGTCTCTACAAGGTGATTTTAATAGCATACTGGAATGAACTGAAACCAATGGAAAGTGGAAAAAAAAAACTCTGAAATTTAGTCTTATATTTTGGGAAATGGTTGGTAATGTAACATGTATGCGGGTTATATATATATTGGGCTCAAACATGCATGATTGCTGGTATGATCCTTTAATATTTTCAATTTTAAATCAGTGCAGCAGACTGGAGGAAGTAAAATTGTCACACCACAAGAGAATGTGGAAAAGTAATCTTTGGAACCATTAAAAAACAAACAAAAAAAAAAAAAAANAAAAAAAAAAAAAACAGGATTTTGAAAAAGGATTGTCAAAAGGAGAGAATTGGGCACAAATTCGGCTAAATTATCTTGTGGTTTGTCACCGACATACTCAGAAAATCAGAAACAGGAAATGGTGAAACATAACATCACTGCATATTTTTTAATGAGGTTGTTAAAACTTCAATCCCAGTTTCTCCTGCTGCAAATGTGTGAAAATTCTGAGTGCAACTTGGAGCTTCGACGAGATCCATGTGAAACCTGATTGCCAATTAAAGCCAGTTAAAGGAAGGAGCATTTTAACTTGAGCAGGAAGTGTGATCCAGACCAGCTCACCAAAGACACGAAAGAGCTAAAACATGTAAGATTAGTGAGCAGTTTCTTCTAGAACAGGGGTCTCAACCTTTTTTCAACTTGGGTCTCTTTGTCTAGTAAGACAAGGGGAGAGCAAGAGTGTGACTAAAGAAAATGAACAAATTGGTAAAAATGTGGCCACAATCTAGCTAAAACTAGGAAACGAACTGATAAAACATGGCCATAATTTAATTAAAATGAAGGAACAAATTGATAAAATGTGGCCATAATTTAAAACGAGGGAACAAATTGATAAAACATAGCTATAAGTTTATTAAAACGAGGGAACAAATTGTTAACTTAAACGAGGGAACAAACCGATGAAAATGTGGCTACGATTTCACAAAAATGAGACAACAAATTGATAAAATATGGCTATGATTTAATTTAAACAAGGGAACAAATTAATAAAAATATGGCTATGATTTCTCCAAAATGAGGGAACAAATTGATAAATGTGGCCATGACTTAACTAAAAGGAGGAAACTGATAAAATGTGGCTATTTAATTTAAACAAGGGAACAAACTGATAAAAACGTGGCTATGATTTCTCAATATGAGGGAACAAATTGATAAAATGGCCACGATTTATCGAAAAGGAAGGAATGAACCATGTGCAAGTACTAATGAAGCATGGGAATTAATTCATAATACATGGCCACAACATTGATTTTCTTTCCCAGATGTACGCATGTATATGAGGGGCTCTGTATGATAGGATGATGATGATGATGATGATGATGATGATGATGATGACGACGATGACACAAGTCCAATTCGCTTATACGTTTCCATTTTTATTACCTGAAATTCTCAGAACAAGCAAACAGCACTGAAAAGCTCACAGAGCCTAGTCCAGTGTGCTCTGATGCTAACCAGCCTTTGGGCTAGTAAGCGTCCTTCCTCCTCTCCATTGTCCTCCTCCTCTCTTTGTCTCTTGGCCTCTGGTCTCCAGCAGCGTTGGACAGTCTGTCCGCTCTGAAGTCTCCATTAGCTCTGCTGGTCTGCCAAGCAGCAGATGGGACAAACAGCCATCCTCCTCCTCCCCGACCACATCGCACCTCCTCCTCCTCCTCCTCCTCACTGCTGCCAACAAACCGCCACCTCTTCCTGTCCGCCTTCAGCCAAGAGTTTCCCTTCCTCCCATTACTTCCTCCTCCTCCTCCTTCCTCTGCTTTTAAGACAGAACCTCTCCTTCCTCATCCTGCACCGTCAGAGCACAAACTGGCCGAGCAAAACAAATTTGTGTTATTATTTGAGTTGGTACAACGATCCAATCCTGCCAGAGCGAGTTAGCAATATTAGCTCATGTTAGCAGTAACGCTACAGAATACTCATCATTTTTGCATCATTTCTTTGTTGTCTTTCATGTCATTTCCCTTATTTTTTCTATTTTTTTTCTCTTCTTCTTACTAGTGTAACATCACATCATACCCTATTATTTAACTATTAACCCCATCATAATGAGTGTAATTGGTATTTATGACATGTAATTATTGATCATCACCTTGTAATTACTGTCTGTTCATTCATTTGTGGTGCTAATTAAAAAAAAAAAAAAAAAAAAAAAAAGTCCGTTGGACATGCTGCATGCATAAAGAACTGGAATTCTCTTCATCATTTCAATTGATGTTGGCCAACTTCCTGTTGGGGTTGTTGTAACTTAATGCTGTTTTCTTGCCTAGAATTTGAGCTCATATTGGAGCGCTTGAAATCTTGTTAACATCTGGCAACTTTACCCTCAAAATTGTTTCTGCCTGACAGTGTCGATAAGCGAGCTATGTGTTGCTGCAGCAGAGAGAAAGTAGCAAATGAGCCAAAGCAAAACTCGAGTTTTGACCCATCATCCATGACAAATGACAGTGATATTTGGACCAATTACAGCCAGAGGAAGATATGAGAAGTAGAAACACTTGCTTTGTGGCCCTGCATAAACTCTGAACATCATGTCTCGAGACTTACAAGACTTTTTGCTCTTAAAGTTTTACTTGCTATGAAAAATACTGGAGCCTTAAGAGGACAACTTTGTTAAATAACCATACCAGCAATCGTGCGTATTAAAGCCCAATAAATACTACCGTGTACGCATACACGCTATGTTACTGACAATTTTCAAAACGTAAAACTCGTTTCCTGTTGTTGATTTTTTGCTAAATCTACAAAACTTTCTAAATCAAATGTTTGGATGATACACCCACCTTAAAATTCTGCTAACATGTACTCTGAATGTAGAAGAGACAGTTGTTTTTAATTTCTCAGTAAAAGCCGTCTTCTTCTGGGACTATATTCCCTGGCGGAGAGATACATCGTCTTCTGTGCAGCTCCTTGTTTGACCAATTACATAAAATTATTTCAACAAAAAAACTTAACAGGCATCATGTCCTCCCAAGCACATTTCAAGTCTCTACAACATGATTTTTATAGAATACTGGAATGTACTGAGACCAATGGCAGTCTGGAAGGTAGGAAAAACAATTCTAATATTTACTGCTCTAGTAGTATATTTTGTAAAATGGTTGTCAGTGATGTAACATGTATGTGGGTTATAGTTTTGGGCTCAATCATGCCAAATAGCCAATATTGTCCTTTAAGGTGGTTTGATTTTGTTCAATGGCTAAAGCTCATCCCTTCTTCCTCCATCCATCCAGCTCCGTACACTTCTCTTTTCTTTCCATCCTGCCTTCTCCTTACACCTCCTCTCCCCCCGCCAATCATTTCAATCAATCAACCAATCAATCAATCATATGTTTCAAGCTGTTCGTCTTGCTTATCTCTCTTCTGTCTTTTAAGCTTTTTTCCTGCTTCTCCTCATTCATCTGTCCAGCACGTCTCCTCTGAGTTATGCTCAACTGTGTGTGTGTGTGTGTGTGTGTGTGTGTCTCACTGTGATGCATTCTTTCACTGTTCAAGGGGCTCCCACATCAATAGGTGCGTGTTCATCCAGGAGCCCCTGCTGCTGGCCACTGTGGTGACCAAATGGCGTGCACACACACACACACACACACACACACACACACACATGCTGGNCCACTGTGGTGACCAAATGGCGTGCACACACACACACACACACACACACACACACACACATGCTGGTTAGTCTTCATTTTTGTCAGTATTTTTGGGTCTCTCTTCATCAGCGTTTCTGAGTTTTGGAGGCTTTAAGAACTGAGAAGTTTGCAAGTTACACGTTTCTGTTGCAGAAAAAAACAACAACTTTGTATTGTTAAAATGTCAAGGAGCTTAAAAAAAACCAGCAGGTACAAGTCTGACTCATTCAGCTTATGAGTTATTGAGTTATGAGTCAGACTGGGGCTTACCTACAAAAGTTTTGGAAGCTATTGCAGGAAAATGGTATGAATATATAAAAAAAAAGAACTATTAAAGCTCATCCAAATGTGTTACTTACCAAATTTGGTGACAACTGAATGGAATTTGTAGACACAGGAGTGAAATAAATTTTTTAGAAGGATGATGGGTGGCAGATTTTATTTGAAACTGTGCAGGAGGAGATAAAATTTGCTTCTACATCTGAAGATTCATGAGTTATGAGTTAGAACATGAACGGCTTTATAAATTAGCAAATTGTGTCATCACCAAAATCATTTCATTCTTGGCAAAGAATGCAAAAATCCCTTCTATGTATTTCTTAACCAATCATAATTTCCTGAAATTCTATTCTGAGCTTTTTGACAAAAAATGGTTCAGAGCCAAAAAAGCTGACCAAAGAACAGCAAGACCTGAAACGTGGACCGAGAAGGACCACGTTGATATCAAGAGGCCTGGTTTAAGCATAGTGTGGACGCCTCAGAAACTGCTCGCATTCATGATTTTTGTGCTTTCGTGATGACTGCGCACTTCAACTCCTGGACTTTTGGTGGTGCTGTAGGAAAAGCTGCTATTAAATACACCCCAAAAAAAAAAAAAAAAANAAAAAAAAAAAAAAAAAAGCCAGCAGAAACAGACACAGGTTCTGGTTCGGTTACCCACAAAACATGGCAGCATGAAAGCAGCTGCTGTTGATTAGAGAAGAGGAGGAACTGCAACAACTTTCATTGATCACGAGATGAAAAGTTTGTTTTTTCTGCCCCACTCGCTCTCTTTTTCTCCACACCTACTTCCTCCTTTCTCCGTGACACTTCACTCGGCCAATCATTGATGAAGTCATGTTTATTGTCAAGCCAACGGCGTCCACATTGTTTCAAAAATCAAGTGGTGCGCGATTACGTGATCGACCCTCAAACATGGCCTCCACAGCTGCTGTCGCCTCAGAAACGCATCAACTTTTATTCCGGCCATAGTGTTTTAAATAAGGAATTACGCAAATAAAGTATTATAAGGTATTACACTAGTAACGCGTCTTTCAAGGCAAATGATAAAAAATGATGTCAGCAGACATTTATGACTGAGGGAATGTGGTTGTGTGACAATATTTGTTCTTATCAACATATTAAAGGACCATACCACCCATTTTTCATGTTTGAAAAATTATATTCAATTTTTATGCACGTAACATCATTGACAATCATCACTGACAATCATTTCCAAAGCATACTACTGGAATGGTGAATTAAAAATGTTTTTCCTACCTTCCAGACCTCCATTGGTTTCAGTTCATTCTGCTATTAAAATCAACTTGTTGATACTGTAAACGTTCTTGGGATAGGTAATCCATCATCACCAACAAGACGTGTATTCAGGTTTTTTTAGAAGTTATGTAATTTTAGTGTTTAAGCTCAATAAAAAGCGTGGAGTGAATGTATGCCTCCACCGGGGAATATAGTCCCAAAAGAAGACCTGTGTTTATGGAAAAATTTAAAGGACCGTGACTTCATAAGGCTGTGTAACTATTAGCAGGAGAAACATGGATTTTTAAGGTGGGTGTATCACTTGAATATTTGATTTCAAAAGATTAAGAGATTTTGCAAAATATCAGGAAAGCTGAAATACAGTTTTATCCTTTGGGAAATGATTGTCAGTAACGTAACATGTATGAAAACTGAATATATTAGGCTCAAACATGCAAAATGGTGGTATGGTCCTTTAAATCTGGTGCTGTGTTTTATGAATTAGTTTTGATGAATTAACCCCTGATATGCATAATACATATATAATATATATTTAATATCTTTCAGTCTATCATTCCCCACACCCCCACCCTTTTTTTTTTC
>VXCM01002788.1:142576-181854 GCA_014773175.1 Lucifuga dentata | reverse complement strand
GTTAGATGGAGGCAGATGATTTGCTGTGGTGACCCCTGAAGGGAAAGCCGAAAGGAAAAGAAGATTTGGTGATGATAAATCAAACATGAGTCTATTGAGTTTCTACCATTAACTTGTTACGTTCTATTGATATTCATCTAGAAAAAATAGGCCCTTTGATATCTGATACTTATTGTGCCTTTGTCATGTCCTTGTAACTAAGTGGAGGACTTAACTCTGTATATTGTATTATCAATAATAATTTCAAGGTCTCTCCTTTATCATAGGCTAAATAAGCCATTCATTTCCTCCTTCCATTCCATTTAGCAAACCTGAAGGAGGTGTTGCCATGTTGGAGTCCTGGGACAGAGACAGAAAGGTAAAAGGACAAATGTGCATCCACATTCTGGGTAATGAAACACCCCCCACCTACAGTAGCTGAGATTTTGCAGAGCTATAATAAGCCCAGCAACCATGGGATTCGTCCTCAATTTTAACTCTTGTTAAAATGTAGGTTGAGGCTAACAGACTGAATCAGAGTATAAAGCTAGAAAACAAATGAGAAGTGGGGAAAAAAGAGGCAATCTGAGTGGAATCAAGTATTGGTCACTTATTTTATATTAAAGCAAAATTCTTTGATATGTGAGACCCTTTGGCTTTGGCTTCTTACCTAAAACATATCAGTATTGGAAAATATTATTTATATATACCCCAGTTTATCCTCGCACAACTCCACCATTTGCCAGATTTTTTGCATCCTCCTCCCTGCACTTAAGAGTCACACTTTAGAGCCTTAATTATACGCAAAGTAGTGATGTGATTAAGATGATCCTACTGCCCTTCACACGACTCTTTAGTTTAGGCAATGTCCATGAATATGGATAGAGCCTCATTAAGGATCCATACTGATGCGTTATTCCCTCTTGAATGACTCTGTGATAAAAAATAAAAAGCTCTGGCGGAAGTTGATCATGAAAGAGAAGTGAAGTGTTTGCATGAGTACGAACACAGAGGTATGAGTGAGTGAGAGAGAGAGAGAGAGACGCAGTGTGTTTAAGCTGACAGCACATTGTGTGTCAAGGTCATCTGCAGCAAAGGCAGCAAGGTGAAGTAAGGTAAAGGCTCCCTAAATATCAACTGATTTTATGCTTAAAATCCATAATGTTAGTGATAAAGTGGTGCAGCCACAATCAGCCATTGGTGGCGAGTAGTTTTTAATATTTTTCTGACTCCTCTTGCTGCAGTAATAACTGGTTTATTAGTGTTGTACAGGCAGAATTACATCAGATGTTTTCTAGCAGTTACATCACGAATACTATCAAATTCCCAATCCTAATCTGTCCATCGGTATTGTTTAAACACAATATATGACCATCCACTGTACAAAATGTAACCAGCTCACATTCTCTAACCAAACTCCTTCCCGAAATTTTTAAAAAGAGGCTCTTGTCATCTCTCCTCCTCCTGCTCCCTCTACTTTGGTCTGCACTCACTTGGTCTTTTTGCGGATCTCCTCCACCAGTTGCTTGATGTGGTCCTCCATGAACTCAATCTTTTCCTGCTTGCGAGCCAGAGCTTTCTGCAGACGGACAATGCGCTCCACTAGCACAGTCTTGTCAACCTCTGGGAAGCTGTCCACAACCACCACAGAGGGACCTGATTGGCTCTCTGGTGATCTCTCCTCCACACCGCTGTTCCCACCATGCCGTGTATTCAGAGAACCTGGGGAGAATGAGATGATCTTAGAAGCTTTGGAGGAAACCGAGCAGAACTTAGACAACCCAAGAGGAAAGAGGTTTGGGATACTGCGGGGAAATGTTTCTATTTTCCATCTTATCATGCAACACTTACTACCTGAAGAACTGGAGCGACTGCCCATACTGCCTCCATCACGGTCGCAGCCTCCATTCTCAACCTGCTCCAGTTTCTTACGAGCTGCAAAAGATTTATATTTTTGATCAATTAATCAACATTTTGTCTATTAAATGCCCCCCCCACCAAAAAAAAAAAAAAANAAAAAAAAAAAAAAAATCCCATCATAAGTTACAAGACCCAAAGTATCTGATTTACAATGAAATAAACTGAATGAATCTTTGCACGTGTTACAAGCTTTCAGATGCAACACAATAAATGACTTTAACAATCCATTGTCAAAACTGTCAATGATTCATTTTCTGTTGATCAGCATATTGATTACCTGAGTGTTTCAGCACGAGTCTGGTGTCAACAGAATAAGAGACAATATTGATATACAAATACATTACAGCCATGCACAAACGAAGAACACACGCATTGCTGCAAAAACTAATTACAAGCAGTCGTCCACAAGGAGACACAAAGAGTCAGAAACCAACTCTTTGGAATTTACTCTGCAGCAATGTGTCGACCAGAATAAATGCGATGCAGCTGAAAAGAGTGCACACTCAGCAAACCTTCCCGGGATAAATCAAGTACTAAAGATGACTATATTGTACCCATGAAGTCTGATAAACATGCTCTCTGTGTCCTTTCTGTCCCACATGCCAACTATGTGAAAAACTCCCCCACATAAGATAATGTCACTGTGAGTGAACAGAGAGCAAAGCAGGGGAGGCCGGCTTCTTTAAATATAATCTTAGCATGAGAACATTCACTCTCGAAGCGCTGCACCTATCTGAGCGATCCCTTGTCTCTAATCACCCTGCACCCACCTCCTCTCACTCTGCATGTGTGACCTGAACTTAATCATGAGCACAGGCTGGCTCCCAGCCAAGCTGTTCTATGATAAAGTTAATCATAATACAGTAAAAGGAGATGATGAGAACAAGGAAATCTATCATCTTGACTTGTGGCATATTGTAGTATGCAATGGATTACATGAATGACAAGATGACATTTGAAAACGCACCTTGTGTTAGCTGTTTCGTCAGGTCCTTGATGTTCACAGCTTGTTTCCTTTTCTGAGTCACCAGCTCATCCCTCAGCTCATCGACTCGGTTTTTCAGGTGGCCTACCTCCATCTGCAGTGCAGTCCGCTCCTCCTGCAGGCCCTGCACCTCCTGCTGCCTCAGCACCTCCTCCTGTTTCAGCTGCCATGACTGCAGGATTAGTAAAGGTGGGGATAAAAATGCAGGGAATGTTACAGAAACAGCTATTATGGATGATGAGCTAGTGAAATGATGGGTACTTGTTCCAAAAGCAAAATTTACAGCCCAGCAAGTTGTGATTGATTGAAAAAATGAGACTTGACTTTCAGACTTTTCCCTGTGCGAGCCAGCTAAAATGAAAGAAAAAAAAATCTTTAAACTGAAACTGACAGTGACAGAACATAAGAATAAAACTTGTCCAACCTTGTCATCTAGCAGTCTGTTGATGTCCTCCAGTTTTCCTTGGAGCTCTGTGGAGCTGCTGGTGAGCTTGTCCACCTGAGCCTGTAGCGCGTTGCTCTCTGATTGAAGTTGGGCGTTCTTGCTGCTCAGCTTTTCAGTGAAGCCCAGTAACTCAGCCTCACGCTCCCTGCTGCCCTGTACATCACGCTGAAGGTCAGCCATCTGGCTGATCAAGCCGTCCACTTCCTCACGCAGAGACGTGACCTCCTGCTTGTCGCTGTATGATACCAAAATATTACGGCAGTACATTGATTCGGTGTTAACAAGGACAGCACGTCTTCCATCCTGTGTCTGAAATGTGTACATCATCCCATGACAGAATGAAATTATACTGTTAAATGTAAAATACTGATAACCAAAAAGTCAGAAGGACTTGAAACATGAATAGATTTTACCATGAGCCATGTTTTCTCCGTTATCTACAATGGCATTCAAAAGATTGGAGTCACCCAGAAATGTTTTTGTTTTTGATAAAAATTGACACCTGAAAACTATTATTCTGTTCAAAGAAGCAAGTGAATTGTCTTTACTTGGGTTAAGGTACTGGCATTCTTAAAGTTCAATTCTGGGTTCAAAAATGGTCAAAATAAAACAGTTTTCTCAAAAAACACTTTAGTCAAGTTGTTTTGTGAAATAAAGTTATTCCATGTGTCAGGCCACCAAGCCACTGAAGATTTCATGCAAAGATGTCCACCGCTGTCCTGAGAGAAAAAGGACAAACTGGATGTAACCAGGACACAAAAAGAAGCAGAAGCACAACTGGTCAAAAGGCTAAAAACATCAGACTCTGCAGTTTGAGTAAGAGACACCTTCAGGTCCTCAGTTGGCTGCTTCTGAAAGTACACATCAAATACTAGTGTCATCTGCAACAGTGAAAGACAACTACAGGATGCTGGCCTTAAAGGCAGTTTAAAGGATTAAAAAAAAAAAAATCTGAAACTGGCAAATAAAATGACACCGTTTGTGTACTTTTGCCCATTTTAGCCTTTTCTTTTTATATTTGCCAGCAGATTTCAGATGGCCAGCATTGACCAGCATTATTGAATTAAATTACATAGGCATTTATATAGAGCAATGACATTATAGCAATGACATTATATATTTATATGGTGAAATGACTATTAATGTGTCACTGTAATCTTCAAATGAATTGGCAAAAATTAGGTAGAATGTGTCAGCAAGTCCCAGTCGTTACTTAGAGTAAAATTGTGTCCAGATAAACATGGTCCCTCCTGCTCAAAATCATGAATTTTAATTGCTTTATTTAATATACGTACATCAGTCACGTTTGGCACTATCTACTTATTTCCCACACAAAGGAGCATTTCAGCAGTAAGTGGAAAAGTATGATTTTCTCTACCATGTCATCAGGCATTCACTGCCACACATAGAGACTGAAATCCCTCTCTGCCCTGTGAGCTATATTTGTCCCTGCCCTCTTTAAAAGCTGTGCAAAGGTACATGAGAAAATTGAATGGACAAGAGCTATATTATAACCTTGAAAGTGCAAGTCGAAAGCTACAACTGTCTGTCCTGCTGCAGGATCCTCTTACATCTCATTGTTTTCAAAAATCTATTACAAACAACTCTTTGAAATGTATGGCTACATTAATGAATGCAATCCATCATCAAAAATTGTGTAAACCTGACCCTCCCATGCAGCCAATTATAATGTTTAAAGGGCTCCTCCANCCACCCCCACTTTTTCCATTATTTTAAACTGCTATATTCCTCAAGTGGTAGTGAAGAGGAATAGCAAAATCTAAGGCAGAGTGGGAGCCAAATGTGTAGAAATGTCTCTGTATCTTTACTGAACATTTCACAGTACTTGAGCCAGAAAAACAGGGAATGGAAACACTGTGCAAAGGCAATCTGGAAAATGCAATCAGTAATCAGGAAACAGTAAGCTCTAAGCCATTTTTAAACGTTTGTAATTTGTTGTTGTGAGGCTGAAAATGCCGAGGGGCGTTTCCTTTCATCTTCACCCACCTGCTTCCATTACCAAGAAAAAAAAAAGAAGGCTTGAATGTAATAAATGAAAGAAGCCTCAATACTTCTTATTTGGACAGCTTGATGTACTCCTGTGGTCTACAGAATGCATTAACATGTGTTATATTTATCCAAATAAGCCATCATTGTCAAGCCCTGCATTATTAACACAAGAATTCATTTCCACTAAGTTGACGACAAGCAATAAAAATGTAAAAAAGACACAAGAGAGCAATTATTATGGTAGCTTAGATGGTTGGCTTAGCTTGTTTGCCATATTTCTACACTGCCACCCAGATGATTAACAGGACAGGAAGCAACTAGCAACAAGTACAACTTCCTGTAAATCTGTGTGTGTACTGTGACTACTCTGTCTGCAGGATGCATGTTTGAGTGTGTGTTTGTACCGTTGATGCTGCTCCTCGAGCGCAGTGATCTCTTCCAGCTTTTCTCTCTGACGGCCGATCTCCGTCTTCTGCCTGTTGATGATCTCTCTGTACTTGCTCAGCTCATCCTCCCAGCGTGGACGCTCGTCCTCTAGACATTTTAACTTTTAACACACACACATACACACATATTCAAATGGATATACAGATAATGTTGCTATCATGCCATGTGAAACAGATTAGTTGAATGACACACCTTGGTGCGCAGGGTGCTGAGCTCATCCATGGCCTCTTTGTAACTCCTCTTCAGGTCATCCAGCTCTTTGGCTTTCACTCGATGCACCTTCAGTTTCATCAAGTGAAACATTAGATATTTCTCCATCTTACCTTACTACACTGATTCACTTGTATGAGTAGTTTCTGTTTCTCAAAGTTTGAATTCTCATTGTATTCCATGAAATTGAGGTCCTCCTAAATGGATAAACAATATTCTAAAAATAGTCTGCATGATGTGTCACAGTTGGGCCTGGGTAAATAAACCAGGCTGTGGAATGATGGCAGGAAATGAATGATGTCTTCTGGGTTGTGATTAAAATTCACAGCTCCATATTGATTATTTCTAGGCCATTTATTTTTAAAACACGATTTCCTTTAGAACTGGGCAGAGGAAAAACAGGCCATTGTGTTTGGCCCAAGTCCATTTCTGCGCCTGTGTATGTGCGTCTTCCTGCTGTGCTTATGTGCCAGTTTGTTACTCACTCCTAGTTAAATAACACCCAATAACACCCCTCCAATTGGTGAAAGCAGCTGAGAATAAACGTTTTACGAGAAGACCTGGCATCAGGATTATCAATAAAAGAGTGTGTCGACTTTGAAGTTAATTGCATCTATTTTAGTGAGCATTTTGTACATCTGGTGAGAGCTAAAAACAGAAACATAATTTACAACTTGTACAGGCAAGGAGTAAGCATACAAATATTTATGCTCGTGCTTAGCTTCAAATATTGGATTAGGATGTTAAAACTGGGTGGCCATTGCCTAGCTTCAAGTCTTTGTAAGAGTTTGACTGGTTATGTGTGAGGATGTGTGTATGTGTGCATTTAGGTAGGGGCACCTCTAATTGGTCTGTTTGTTCCTGTTTGTGTTTCTCCAGCTCTCCTTTGGTCTCCCTCAGTTTTGCACCCAGCTCATTGGACTTGAGCTCCTCTGATTCCTGGAAGACAAGAGGGGGAAGCAGATTGAGAAACAGGAGGATGAAAACACAAGGGAGAGAAAGCAAAGGTTGAAACAGCAGTAATAAAGGGACTGACAACTAAAATAAGATTGGTAAAAAAAAAAAAAAAAAGGTTTTGCAATATTTCCTGTTTTGGGATAATTTTGGTTAGTTCATTAACTTAATTAAGTTCATTCATTAGCTGGTGTTAGTTATGATATCAGCTAAGCTTTCATTTTTAAACATGTAGTTAACAATAAAAACTTGGATTTTCAAACTCCTGGTTTCAGTGCCGATCAATGGCTTTTGTTGCATGTCATTCTCCTCTCTCTCTCTCTCCTATTTCCTTTCTCTCGCTTCGCTGTGCCACCTCTGATGAAGGTATCACTCAGACCAACAGTTACCACAACACAAAGAAAACTCAGGCAGCTCTTTGCTACCATCAAAAGGTACAAAGAAAAACTGCTGTAGACAGATAGCTGAAGTGGTCAGAATCCTTGGTTCAATCAGGCTGCAAAACTTATTCCTTTGCTCCAAACTGAGATGGAAAATACTAACAACCAATGTTCCTCTACATTTAGCAAATTAATGGAAAGAGACAGGAATTAAATTTAGGTGCTGTCTTACTTGATTTTAGCGTTGCATTTCAATTAAATGCTCTTGATGAAACTTGCTGCTTATGGTTTCATTCTTTTTGCATTTAACTGGATAAGAAGATGTTTATATAAAGCAACATAACCGGTCTGTTTTTTTTCATGGTAGTATTTCTAACTTGATGATGGTACAATACATCATCTCCCAGGGCTGTTGCTCTGGACCATTGCTCTTCTCCATTTTTGTTAATGATATGCCAATTGTTTTAAAAAAAAAAGCTAATTTAACAATGTTTATTACCGCAGGGTGTATGTCATCAACTAATGTGATGATTTAAATATTACAAAAAATGAAAAATGAGTTGGTATTGATTTTAGATTAGGTACCCCAAAACTATTTAGTTTTGAATTTGTCTAATGAAGGACACATCGATCAAACATGTCACTGAGGGTCAACTTTTGTGACATAGCTGAACATTTTGCTACACCAGTCCGATCCAAAAGAACTCTTGACCCTAAGGAGTACAGCCTGACCAATACAAGCTTTTTATACATACATATATATATAGATATATATATATATCTATATATATATCGAGATCTACTGTAGAGAGACAATAAGTTGATTGATGAGAGAAAAGAGAAGAGTTTGAGGCCACATCCGAAACTGAGATGCTGTGTGGGTTCATGGTCTGATTTTAAGACCTCATGACACCCTGACCAATCAGATTAATTGAAATGAATTTCTCAGATCATTTGGTTTGCTATTTTCATTTGATTACATTAATACTAACACATACATACCCTGTGTTTCTAAGACCTAGCTTTCATTAGTTTTTTTTACTTCCTTTGTCATGGCAGACTAATACGCCATATACATCACAGACCTGGTATGTTCGGATCATGTCCTGGCAGTTCTTGCGGATCTGTTCAGTCTCTTCTTTGGCCTGGGCCAGTTTGGACGTAGTCTCTCGCAGCTTGTCTTTAGTCTCCTGCAGACATAAACACACCACTGTAACGCACACTGCTGAGCTTTACAATGAGTTTATATTTCAACAGAGCCAGTATGAAACCAAAAACAATGATTTGTTAAAAGTTGCTGTTGTTACTTTCTGACAGATGAAAACATAGAAACACTAATGGTTCACCTCCTGTGGGCTTCACAAACTAATGACTTCCTCTGTTTTTGTGTGTTTATAATGACTCAACCATTATGTATTTTCTTGGAGGCAGTTAAAAAATAAAGGCATTATTTTGTTGTAGACATTTTCAAAAATAGCTACGATGCCTTTTTAATGGTGATTCCACGCAGAATCATTGCTGCACTATTTTCACCTCATTTCATTCAGGCCCTGAATCAAAAAGAACATTTATTTATTTTTTTTTATAAAGCTACTGCAGAGAAAATGACTGAGGGGCATGTTATTTATATCCTGGAATAGTCGCGCACACACACACGCACACGCACATGCACACACCTTTAGTAAACACAGAAACCACAGGTTTAACATGAAATGTTAAACATTAACCAGATATCTAATTATGTCTCTTCAAAATAATACTGTGTATTCATTAAAGATGTCAATTAGACTAACCTTTTAAATTTGCCTATTTATATTCAACATATAATTTGATTTGAACACCACAATGTTTGATAGAATACTATGAAGAAAAACCAATAATATGGCAATCTCTTCATTGTAGTCTGGATTTGGGCTAAATTACCTTGTGGGCATCGGCTTCACTCTTCAGCTTGTTCTGGGCCCATCTGACCTTGATAAGAAGTGAGTTGATCTCCTCCTTCAACTTTTCCAGTTCTCGAGTTAACCTGCTTACTTCTCCTTCCTGAGAACACACAGACAGATGGGTAATGCAAGCACAACATTGGGAGTTTTGAAGATTTTAGGTCCTTCGTGGTTACCTTCGCGTCATGCAGCTGCTGCAGCCGGCCTTTCTCCTGGGCTAGCTGGTTTCCTCGGAGAGCCTGGCGGTCTACCTCCTTGATTGCCTCCCTTAGCCTCTTCTCCAGCCCCTCCTTATCTCGTCTCAGGTCGAGGGCCTCCTTCTCTCCCCGAACATACTTCATCACCATGGCCTCCTTCTCTTGTCTTGCCTCATCACACTTCTTATTAACCTGGGAGAGAGGGGTAGAGGTTGTCATTAAGCCATAATACCGCTTATATTGCTGGACCTGAAACAAGATGGCTTCCTGGGGAATGTTTCATTTTAAATAGATGCTTCATGCTCTGGTGATTACAACACTGCTAATTAGTCCATCAATTTGTCAGTGATATGCAGAATTCACTCTTTTTTTTTAATGTATCTTATCTTCCATGTGTTAAATGATGTTCAGCGCAAACAAGTCAAAGACTGAACACCTCTAAGAAGGGCCTGTTATTGCTTTTTTTTCCTGAGTAACACATATGCACAAGCTTAGGGGGCAAACTAGAGATGCTACCTGATGCAAGGCTTAGGAAACAGAAAATATAAGTGGTCCCAACTTCAAATCACTTCACTATCAAATCACTATCCAGTGCCATCTTAGACTTTATTCATGGTAATATAAATAAAATAAAACACAAATTAGCATTTTCCAGCTCAAAGAACAGCTTTTAAAACACTCTCCAAAAAAGGATGAACTTGAAATGGCAGGTCTCATGATGTGCATAGGTAATAATCCAAAACCTTCATTCTACAAAACATTCAGAGCCTCCAGCATCTGAATTTAATCTATTCCCGGTGCCTTAAAGATCTGTAAGGAGTGCAAATTAGAACTGCCTCTTCAACTGAAAGGAGCGAATTGAGGAGCTTTTGGGCATCTGCTCCCTGAATGCTTCCTTGTGGAGATATTCCAGGCATTTCCAACTGAGAGGAGACACTGGGATAGAACCAGAATACGAGGGATTGCATAATTCATCTCTTCTGGGAATGCCTCAGCATTCACCAGGTGGAGCAGGAGGTTGTGACTGGAGAAAGTGATGTATGGGCTACTCTGCTTAGTTGAATACCACTGTGATCTGAGTCCACATAAGTGCTGGAAAATGGCCAGCCTGGACGGATGGAGAAAACAGTTGTTTTTCCCATTAATCCATCATCATCTGTCCATCCATCTCTGCATTTCATGTGCAGAGTTTCTGGGATAGGTTGTTTTTAAAATACTACCATGACATCTTGCCAACCTTATACAGCATTCTTAACAGTTTTTTTTAAACTTTAAAACACTATTTCAAAGCCAGCTTGCTGTCATCTCTGACTTGCATGTGATCACTTGCTTGCACGTCAAAATGGCCGATCACAATATGTCATTGACATAATACATGTCATTAAAAAAGATTTTGAAAATTTTTTTTTTTTTTTGACTAAATGATCAGTTAATTTGTCTATATCTACAGTAAAGTCTCGATCACTCAGGACTTAAAACTCAAGGGACCAGTGCACCTGCTGTACTGACGCAAACACTGCTTTTCTTATTGCTCTCACGTGTGTGTTCATTCCTCATGCCAATGAGATGCTCACATACTACTTTTCACTCTGTCAAATGACGCTCATATGTTCCAATGCCGACCCTGCACTGTTTGCCCTATCACGGTGGTGTTTGAGTGCAGGAAGAATAAGTGGGAGAAACTGAAATACTGAATGTAAGATTTGAAAAAAAAAGAAAAAAGAATTGTGTCCATCCTTTGACCAACTGATTATGATTGGGCCACCGTCTTAACACAAAGGCTGATATCTGAGAAAGAAAGAGTTGAGATTCACCTCCTATAGCTCACTGAACAGTGAAATTGAAAATTCTACAAGTGTGACAAAACTGTCAAGAGCAAAAGTGCCCTACATGCTTTCAACCAGGTGTGCAACTATGGAATGAAAAACGTGCTTGTCTGCGCTATTCACCGAACAAATGATTAAATCTGCAATAACAACACTTTGGTGTGCAAAGACCTTGACCGTTCTGCCACTAGCTTTGTGCAAACTTGTATAGAAAATTGTCTGACAAACTTTTATTTTAGCTTCATGACAAGAATAAATCATTTTTAACTGAACAACTTAACAGAAACTATTTGTGAGAAACTATTAAGTTACATATTTTTTGACATCCAGTAAGATGGAATGAGGTATTTGCTGGTAGTGATTGGTTGGTACATTAGCTGCACATCCTATGGTAGGTGTCACAGAGCATTTAAATATTAGTGTTAGTCCAATTGTACCTGTTCCAGGCGAAAGGTCATCTCTTTCTGCATTTGCTGGATGGCAGCCTTAGCCGACTGGTCCTGATGAATGAGTTTGTCCCGCGACTCCTTTAGCTCTTTCAGCAGCTCCTCTACCCTGCCCTCCAACTGCAGACACAAAAAAATGCACAGGCTAAGTAACTTATTGGGCAACATGTTAACCTGAGTCACACCTCAGCCAACCTGTTACACAGGATGATGCCTAAAATGATTGGAGATATTAAATTTAGCCAGCACAGGACGAGAAAAGCAGTTTGGCATCATTCCAGGTCTCAAAACTCAAAACACTTTAATTAAAAGAGGACTGAAATGCCTTTGGCAAGGTAAACCTGAAATAATAACACAATGGATTTTCTTTTCCCTTCCTCTGTGAAATTTGATCACAGTCAACATGACCACTTAATACTGCATATTTACTTTTAATTTTCAGAAAAATGATGCACAATATCTTCAGTTAGTAGAAATTTAACTAGCAAATAGTGAATGGCAAAAAAAAAAAAAAAAAAAAAAAGAAAAAAAAAGATGACAGACATACAATCTTAAATCAACCTTGTTGCCAAGAAAACACAAACCAATTATTGCTTCCGCTATGGCAACAGTGATGCTGCATGTGACGCAATGACTAGAGAAGGACTTGTCTTTTAGCATGGAAGCTGGAAAGCCTAATGAATAAAAATACAGGACAGAAGTATACTGTAAAACAATACACACACACACACACAGACCTCACATAAAAGCAAACAGCCTGCGAGGCACATGTGGCCTATTGATTTCCACTAATCAAGTCTCCGTATCCCATTCTCCTTCCCACCAGCTTTGCTTGACTTAGCTAATAACCAGCTATACATGGCTAGATTTAATTAAATTCTATCATCTGTGTGACTGGTGCTGCTACACACCACTTGTCCTCTGGTTTGACCCTTAACAAGAGGACCAATCAGGGTAGGCTCAAGTCTTTTAGAAGATGAAACTGGGTCTTGAATTTTTGACATTTGACCATTTTTGACATTTTTCTATCCATCTTTTATTTCTTTCTGAATGCCAGTGTGCCCACTGAAGAGTTTGAAACCACTGAGAAGAAACTTCTGTCTGTTCCGCAACATGACTGCCTTACATTCCAGATTTTATGGTGATCAATTATTTTCAAAAATCCATTAAAATAGTTTGAAGAGACATGCTGCTGCACTGATGTACATATTCCAACATGATGTAACTTGGTTCAGGCTAAGGAACAGATAAAGATCACATTGCTTGTGTTTGGGCTGTATAGAAGGCCCAGAAGGCAGAAATTTAACATGAATATATGTACCAACAGACCATAGAGAGAGACAGACTAACCTTTTTAATGGTGGCCATGTGTTGTTTTTCCATCTCGGCCCTCTTTTTCAGCTCTTCCCTCATGGTGTCCTTCTCTGAACAGATACCCAGGATCAGCTCCTGGTGTCTCCTGTTCTCTTCAAGCAACCTACACACGTAGATGCATTTAAAAATACAAAACTCTTATTCAGTCCAAGACAACAGAAACAACTGAAGAATTCAGATTTTTGCAATTAGGGTCAAGAGATAAGGCTAGATAGGGAAATATGCAAACTATCCTCTGTGTCATTCGATTACTCTGCTGTCTCAGGTAAAGAAAGATGGTTTTAATTCAAGTATGCAGTGTGTTCTGCTGCAGTACATCCTACATGTTTCATATAAACTGGAGTTCATAATACGACTGGGAAACGTGTTAATCATTTGCTAAACTGCACAATTACAACGCCTGAGTAAAGTACTAATCAAACACCAGATGTGAAAATGATTTATGATGAATTGTTTATGTGAGTACTTTTTTGTAAATATTGGATTAAACAGGCCATTTTTTAAAATTTATGATAGATTAGGAAATCCAGAAAATTATTATTTTTCATCAAATCGAATTATTCTATTACTTATGTGAATATACCAATAATGTATTACATAACCGACTCAGCAAGTCAACAAAAATTTGCATGCAAAGTAGCACTTCACCTCTGAATAGCTTTCTCCTGCTGTGCATACTTATATTGGACACACTTCTCGAAGACCACCATGCAGTCCTCCTGGTCTGTAGGAAGTCCATTGACAGGGGGGCTTGCCTTCCTGTCATCTCCACTTTGGCTCTCAGGCAGATGACAGGCCAACAGCTCTGACTCCAGCTCATCTAGCAGTGACTCCTGTGACAGTGAGCGTTGGATATGGGAAATAAGTTTCCGACTGCAATCTGTGTCATATGGGCTTGATGAAGAATGTGAGGGGGCTGAGATGTTGGCACTGGTTTGTGGGCTAGAAGCAAGCGAGGAGCAAACAGTGTCAGAAATTGGGGTGGAAGGGCCATTGGAGATCCCTGAGGTGGTTGTCAAGTCTGTAGGTGAGTTTTTGGACGTGCTTTGGAGGGAAGAGGTTGATGGATTCGTAACTGATCCATTGTCATCAGAAGGCGAAGGCTCTGTGGTACATGCAGCAACTGAGACTGATGACTGCTCATTGCAGTTTTGAGTAGTGGCTTGAGAATCTTTCGCAACATTTAAAGTCAGTGACATTTCTATTATCTCTTCAAGAACAGAAGGAGAGCTTTCTACCACACCATCCAGTGTGTTGACTGAAGCTAACAAAGGCTCATTGGAAAGACGACATGGAGGTCCGCTGTGTCCCATGGAAACTGTGCTGCTATCACAGCTGGTATCAGTAACCAGCTCTCTTCCCCCTACCTGTGCCCGGCTGCAAATCTGAGCATTTGCCTCCATCTGTGTTTCCGTCTGAACCGCTGTTGTAGCCTCAACTGACTCGCTGTCCAGCTGTGCTTCATCTTTTGCTTGACTAGATGGTTCTTCCTCCTCTGTGCTGTTGTGACAAATCTGTTCCTCTTCATCTAGGTTAGATGTGCTGCTGTTGAGCCCATTAACCTGGAGTGATCCCTCAGACACAGATCCAACCTCTGATCCTTCCATTGTGTGAGTAACTGAAGCAGAATCACGCTGCTCTACTTCAAATCTGACAGAGAGAGAGGGGCAGACAGAAGAAAGAGAATGAGTGACAACAAAGACCAAGCATCTGTTTGGGTTGATTTATACTGTGTAACAAGTTTTTCTCTCCAAGCTTAAGCAGTCATGGCACTGAGTAGCATATCAAGGATGATTTGATGACACAAATTTAACGGATGCATTTGCTTCTCTCCAACATAACCAGAAAACATCACCTCAGTAAATACTCACAGATGCTTCATTTAGTCAGCAGTTATGTTATATTATCTGTTTCTTTACAAATGCCTAATTTCCCCAACCAGTGACACATGCAAAATGAAAAAGAAAGTATTTTTTTTGTTTGTAATTGATTTGTCTCTATACTATGAATGCCAAGTAATTTTATATAAACACATATTCTCTGATTTTTTTTTTTTTTTTTTNTTTTTTTTTTTTTTTTGTCAAAATCCAACATGAAACTGCAGCATAAAGAAATGTAGCAAAGGTTTATATGCCTGAACTAAATATTTGATTAAATAGCAAGACAGAAGTTAAATATGTATCATATTTTTTTTTCCATTTTAGGGCAGTGTGCTTCCAGGAGGTAGTAGATTACTACAAGTCAGCACTGGTCGAAAGGTTACAATGTCCACTTTCATTCCTCCCTGATTTGGGATAGCATTCAACACGGAGAACTTGAAAAAGCAGAGGTAGTGGATAGGCCAGGGACATAGGGGCCAGACTGAAGCCTTAATCAGCTGCTTACAGGCACAGATCAGCTTTTCATGCAGTCAGTACATAAGCAGGGTAACACAGGCAAAGATGATGCTCTTTTGACAGGTGCCATCCCGTACGCACTCACACCACATCCACACACACGTTAGTTAACATGGTAACATGTCATAAGCCAATGTTACATGGAAAGCAACATGTCGACGTACCATTGATATTTACCTACAATTTGAATTCTTACGTAATATTTAGACTCTTATTCGAACTACGCTTATTTTAGCTGGCTAGCTCAGTGGCTAACTGCCAGTTATGCTATGGCGTTTTAAAGAAAACGCGTGCCCTGTCTAACCTTAGATGATCACTATAACACAGCAAGTTAACGACGACACCAACGTCTGTTTGATTTAAACCACAGAACAGCATTTTACATAAAAGCATTTAGAGAATTCACTGGTTAACTATGCTAACGGTATTCAGAGAGCTGCCAGCTACAAGCAACACAGTCAGCTAATGTTAGCTACACTGTCAGCGAGCATTGAAGAACATGATCTTTGCTAGCTATGATAACAAATACGGGTCTCAAATAACAGTTAAGACAGATTATTCACCTACCGAATGCGAGAAAGCCATGTATCGTTAAATTAAGTGATAATCAGGTTAGTGTTGAACTTTGAGCTTGCTACCCGTCCAGCTGATCGCCCATACAAGTCACTTTGAGGTGACACATCAACAAATATGGCCACTGGGAGGAACAGCCAATGAAAGCCCAGAGAGCAGTGACGTCAGCATTAAGCAAAACCACCCAAAAGGTAAACCCTCTACTATTACAAAAAAAAAAAAAAAAAAAAAAGTTTCTTTGTTATGTGACACTAATTAAATGTTTGAGATAAACTGGCTCAAAATTCAAGAAAAAAAAAGAACTTCTGTTCAAGAATGATATTCTCTGGAATTTAATTTCTTCTAATTTTCTGACAAATTCATGCAGATAATTTAATTCAGTGAATAACTCCATGGCAAATGTTATGTTACATCAGGTTAGGTCCCATTGTGGTTTTTGAGTAGATTGAAATAAAGAAAAAAAAAAAAACTTGAATTCTGAAACTGCCTTCAAGGTGTACTGTTAAGATTTATTCTGCCAGTCTTTTATTGCCAAATATATGGACATTGCAGATCATTGCGCCTTCTGTAACTACAGAAAGAAACTATGCCTCATCAAATTTAGATTCATAGAGCTCCTAAAGGTAATAATGTCATCTTTTGTCTGTTTTCACTTTTCTGCATTGTTTTTAGTTTACATGACCTAATTCACATCAAGGCCAAAAAAGACATCTTCAGCCACTGATGTTACTGACAACAATTAGCACTGACCGCAAAAGAAGAGCATATTCAGGTGACAATACAAAAAGAGCATGAATGGAAATTATATATATATATATATATATATATATATGTATGTATGTATGTATATATACATACACACGTATAGATAGATAGATAGATAGATAGATAGATAGAATTTGTATTCAGAAATGTGTTAAGCAAATCTGAGAATGAATTTGATCATGACCATTTGACCTTTCTGGGTGACGCTATTGCGCATGCACAATACTTGGGCGTTTTGAAGCAGCACGTGCGCTCAGGTAAAATGGTCAGATAACGATTGTCCAATAAGAAATCTTTAATAATTATATTATTTTATCGTTTCCTTCTAGTTTCTGTGTGGCATTTCCCAACGGGGATGAATAAAGTATCTATCTAGTGTAAAGTTATGTGAATTTGATGTTTGAGCTTAGCTAAATGTTCAAGAGTTAGCTTTGGTTTTAGCTAGCTAATTAGCAAACTAATTTAGCTAGCTTGACAAATTGCTATTGGAGGTGCCGAAATTAGTGTTTGATACCTACTTCTGTTGTTAGCACTGATTTTTCCACTAATATTACATGCTGGTAAATTCTATTAACTTTATCCCGACTTTAGCCTTATTCTTGTTTAGCGATATGATATTTACATAACTTTATTTATTGACAGTTGCGACCATGAACCGCTCATTTTCTCCAGTCCTGGTTCGACCCAACCAGCCTTTGAGAAAACCATCGTCAGTCCCTATGGCTATTCACACCGTTTCCTCTCCACCGACACAAGGCACAAATCCCGGACTAACACCGGTGCGGGCTGCGCCAGGCTTTCGCGGCGAGGGTAAAATTAATGTCTTCATTATCTGAAACACACCCGCCTATTATCCTAGCCCTATTAAATAAAAGATGTATTTTTTCTCTAGTTCAAAGCACATTTCTGCCCTGGCTGCCACTTGCTAATCAAGACAAGTGGTGGTATAATTTGCCCTGAAATATCTTTTCTTTGTTTGCAGGGCTTGTAAATGCTTTAACCAGCGGGGATAAATCTTCAGTATGTATCAAACTTAACATTATGTTTCAAACTATGAAAACGAAAGCCTCTCATTTAATTTTTTTTTTTGCCTTCACAGTTAAGAGCCATGTCTCCAGCAACAATGGCATACTTCTGCAATTACTGTGGTCAGCAAGGTAATATTGAATCACAGCACTGTTTCAACAACCTTAAAGGACTGTAAGATCTATTTAGTTGGTGTCTCATTATCCTTTAAGTTATGTTTTTACTAAAGAATGGGAGAATGTTTTCTGCATATTGACATGTAATAGCTCAACAGTGTTTCCCACACGTTGAAAATGTACTTGTGGTGGGTGGTGCGGCGTGTGATGGATGGGCGGGTTCAGTAATAACCTAGTCAAACAGGTTTATGAACAACTTTGTTTATTGCAAATGAATAACTACTCAAAATAAATATCTGTATGTCAACATAAATAACTATTAAAAAATAAATAACTGTTTACATATTAAAATCAATTTTCCATTTTCAACATAAACATAAAACATTTGTTACATAGCCCACTGGGGCATGGCATCTTGTTGTGTTCTGTCTGTAAATTTTAGGCATCAGTTCATTGGTTTCAAAACATCTCACCAAAGGACTGCAGTTGAAAATTAGCCAGCTGGCTAACACTGGCATTGTAAAATGGGATATTAAAGTTGAGTAAGGCTGGTCCGGATCCACTATGGCCCTTGCCCCAGAGTGTTAATCAGAAGGTTTTTGGTCTTTAGTTTGAGATTCAGAACATACACAGCAAAGTGAGCCCTAAATAGGTGTATCTGTTAGCTGAAAAGAACATAATAAAACAAAGTTAATAGTATACTAGAAACAGTGTAAATTAGTTTGTATCTGCACAAGGAGTACATGCAGGAATAATACAAATTGACAGATAATCAGTATACTGTTTAATTAAATGATCATGAGCTGCATCTAGTAGTCTTAGTAGTGATAGAATGATGTCCGTATTTACCAATTACCACATGCGTAGTTAAGGCAAGTGCTTATAACAGCCATATTTAGGAACAATCTTAACCTAAATGAAATACAGGAGGAACTAGAGAACACAGTTATTATTTCTAATGTACTGAAGGCAGCAAATGTGCAGAAAGACGTGGTGTTTATATCGTCAGAGTACACATCTCCTGCTGTGCTGTCTATAAATGCAGATTCAACTCAGTTTCACGTAATATTAAAGAACTTACTCCTAGATGATAAGAACATACCACATACCAGGAATATCTCAGGGTAAACAGTCCAAACATCAAAGTTTTATAACAGCAGCGTTTCTCTCCTTGTAACCATTCAGTTAGGCGCTTAACAAGCCAGGCATGCTTCCGTCAGAGGAACATGCTCATGTGCACGGGTGGGAATCAGCTTCAAGTTCACTATGAGCCTTTCTTACAGGCACATTTACAGAAATGTTGATTGATGTGCGTTGAAATGAAATATACATGTCGTGGTTCATCTTCTCGCTGTGTGTGCGCGTCACTGTGTGTGTGTGACAGCAATATCGCAGCTGTATTTTTTTTTTTAGGCTGGGNTGTGTGCGCGTCACTGTGTGTGTGTGACAGCAATATCGCAGCTGTATTTTTTTTTTTAGGCTGGGTCTACCTTCTGTCCCACCTGGGCAGGCTGCCCAAGTAGAGCCTATGTATGGGAAACACTGAGCTTAATACATGCCAGAAATGCAACTGCATAAGTGGATCAAGCCTGCAATTGAGGGACACAAAAAAATTACATTATTGATAATAAGTTTACAACCTTAAAAAAACGTAGCCAAATGGCCAAAATGTCCTGCAATTTTTCTTGTTACCAGGTATTGATTTGTTCCTGTTAGTTGTTTTTAATATAATCAGTGCTGTCTGATAGCAAATTTTCGGTGCAAAAGCTGCAAGAAGACGACGTACTGTTCTGTGCCATGTCAGACAGAAGACTGGAAGGCGCACAGACATGTGTGCAAAGCCAGTGATCCGGACCCTGTTATGTAAGTCGGTTCAGCCCCGAGTCCCAGACACCTATTGTTAATTTTTTCAGAATGACAAATCAGGCAGTATCATGTTTCGTTCACAAATTCAGTCAGAACATTATGCCACGTGACAAACTGATGTGCACTCTATTGTTTCTGTTTTTCTAAAGAGAAAAACCTAAGGAAATTGCTTCGCCAGCAACAGGAGACAGAGCTGGCCCACAGGAATCAAAGGTAATGGCAATGTTTCTGTGGTCTGCTAATGGGTTTAAAACTTTCAAGCTCTGCATTACAAGAGTAGTATGTGATCCACTGCTGTCAAGACTTATTTTACTGAGTAAATGCATCAATTTTTATGCTATGATATTGGATTTTGAAATGACCTGTAAAAGGATTATGATTGTGTGTTGATTTTATTTGTGTTTTGAACCACGGTGAACCATCCAACCTTCAGAGGGTCTATTTGAAGGACCTGCAAATGGTTAAAATCATGAAGGGAACCAGCTTTCAGGTATAATAACCCCAATTTCCAGAGATTGTAAATACTTTGAATAAATGTTGGTTTAAAAAAGTGGTTTATTGTAGTTGTGTGCATGTGTTTTTTGTTTTATTTTTAATGTGTGTGATTTTAGGCTACAGTTGTTGAGGTCTACAGCCCAAGCAGGCTTTTTGTCCTTGCACAAAGCCCTGAGATAATGGAAGCCCTGCAAAGCATCAGCATGGAGCTACAGAAAACCCGCAGTGGCTGTGCTACAGTGGCGGCATATGTACCCTGCCTGGGGGAGGTTTGCTCTGTTCAATTCTCCTGTGACCTGGTGAGCAGAGAGTTTTTGGCAGAAGATGAGTTTTGTACATTGATTGTGTTAGTCCTTGCCTGTGCCACTTCTTTGCTCTGTTGCACTTTTCTCCATTTTTTTTCTGTAGAAATGGTATCGAGGTCTGGTCCAGACATTGAGTCCCATCCAGAAAACAGCCAATGTCCTCTATATTGATTTTGGCAATGAGGAGGATGTACCTGTGGAGAGGATCAAGCCACTGGCTGCCAATATTCCGCTTATCGCTCCATGCGTGAGTACTTATCTACAGCTTTCACATGAGCAGATTTTATTTAAATGACATACTCTAGGCTTCCAGTGTGAACATGATCATGATCAAAACGATGCATCAAACGCAGGGCGATTTCACAAAAACTCAGACTGATTCTTCATCCAGATCAGATTACAACATTATACTTTACATTTCTGTGGCATCTAAGAAATGGAATGCTACATTAAATCTATTTCCTTCAGGCAATGGAGTGCCGTGTTGCTGGGGTGGTGCCAACAACTGACAGTTGGTCAGGAGAATGCTGTATCGCTGTGAGACAGGTGGTTGCTGGCAAGACTGTGACTGTTAGGTTGGTGGACACACTAGGGAGTGGCCGCATCCACGCTGCAGATATCCAGCTTTCTATGGGTAGGTCACACAGCACTGGGGTAGACGTGCAGTGAAATCCATTTCTGATGTGAAAGCAGTCAAGATGCACAGACATCGGATGTGCTTAAAAGTGTACTTTCTTCTTGAAAATCACTTTCTCTGCCTCTTTGTTTCAGGCAAACAGTTGAGCACATTCCTCACCGAGCATGGCTACGGTGTAAAAGAAGAAGTTAATCTACTGGCACCCACTGAGCAAGATATAAGTAAGCCAGTGTCATTGTGTAATATTGCCATCCATTTATTCTCCATGACTTAAGGAAGTATGTGCATTCTGAAAGGAGCAGAGAGGACATGATGGCAGCAAACATGGCTCACATTGATCCTTAAAGTCTATTGTTTTAAAATTTGTAGTCTAAAAATGTCAGGGAGCCAATTAATGTTGATCTGGGTCTCACTAAATGAGCATACATTATACTTTGTTCAGCTTTGTTGGTTAAGCACTCCATTATGTAGGTGGTGGTTCACCTTGTGTGGCTATGCTTTGCATTTTAACCTTGAAGAAGAAAAATGAATTCCATTTGTGCACTCGGGAAGCTAAAAGCATATGAACCTGCTGCCTAAACCATGTAACAATGAGGTGAATTGTTCTGTGAATGTTTGTTGCATTCAAATTATGTTTTCAGTTTTTCTATTCCATGAGAACACTGTCCGGTCACCATGTGATGACAAAAATAGTTGGGAAAAGTTAACAAAACTAACTGTTTTGTATTACACATATCCCCAGTTTTATATGGTCTTCATTTCATATTATGTCTTCAATACTATAAAAATTTAGAACATGAGCCATACAACTCAAATAATTGCTATTACTACTGAGAACAAATCATGTTGTCAGTCACATACAAGTGTGAAATGGAGTTTCATTGTCCATTTGGCTGTCCTTAGATGCCATGGTGAGTGCATCCTTGGAAAACTTCAGACGCTTCTCCAATGGGAAGGACAACAATGCATGGGCTAAGCCACCGGAGCCACAGACACAGGCAGTGGGTGATTCCTTTTCTGCTTTGGTCACCCATCTACAGTCACCCGATGAGATTGTTGTGCAGAAGCTCCAGAATGCTGGTAAGTAGCCTTTGGTCTGGTATCCAAAGCTAAACTGGGCCAGAACAAGTTTTGTATAATTTCATTTATTGCACAGATATGCAGTTGAAAGTGCACATTGATTGAAAATTCTGTCAAAATGGGACACTCGCACATTTATTTTTGTTTTGCATCCAGCTCTCCATGATGAATGAATGCCCTTTACAGACCCCATTCTCCTCAGGGTTGGCTGGATTGGGAAACACTGTCTAGTTGCTCCTTAAGAGTAATTGTTTTGTGCTTTTTTCACAACTTCATAGAATCTTTTCCTGAATTGACAATCCAGCATACAACAGAAAGATTTTTATCATTGCCTGCAACTAGTTTAGCAGCAAGCAGGCATGAGTATTAGCAACAACCTGTGACTATAACTGGAAAAAATACTAGATGTTGAGAGTTTTGTGTTGATAGGAATGATTCAGGAACTGCAGCTGAAGCTGAGGGAACACTGTGGACAGATGCCAGGCACCAAGAGATTCAGACCAGCTCCAGGCACCGCTTGCTGTGCCCAGTTCTTAGGTACAACACCTGCGCACACACACGCACACACACACACACACACACACACACACACACACACACACACACACAACGTATGAGCCTTTAACATACTATATGTAATATATAAAATATATGTGAGTTCAGTGTGTTGTCTACTCTTTCTTCGTGCTATATTCTGTTTTTAGTCCTGCACCTGATCCCAACTTAGGCTGGATGTGCACACCACCCTACTTGTTTTTGGTTCCTGCAACATATTGCAACACAGTGCAAGTGTGAAGCACTAACACAAACAAGTTAATGCCATCTGTAGTGTCTTCTATCTTTTATTTTTTATTTCATGTGCCTTCAGATGGTTTGTTTAATGAGAAGATTTGCAGCAGCTAAATGTCACCAGTGTTTAGGTTGCTATTGCACATATCAGTTTTTATTTATACAGAAGCATCTTGAACTGCCTATTAAACAGCAGCAGGACACCAATATTACAGCTAAATAAGTAAATAAACTCCAAACTCATACTTTCTCATTTTATAACATTCAGTTAAAATTTGCTGATCAAGTAATATTTGCCAGGAACCTCCTGAAGATTTCTTTAAGTATCTTAGTATATACTGTCAAATTAATGGCTTTAAAAGTGCCTTTGAGACCATTTGTACGTTTGTCAGTTCAGGCTGTGATATGCGTTTGCTTCTTCTAGAGGACAACCAGTGGTACAGGGCAAAAGTCTTGGCTTATTCATCAGAGCAGCGTGTTTGTGTTGGTTATCTCGATTTTGGCAACTCAGAGGAAGTTGAGTTAAGCCGTCTGCGGCCTATCAACACCTCACTGCTGGCCCTGCCAATGCAGGCCATCCCGTGTGCTCTAGCAGGTAATATCCTCATGGTTTCTTTGTTCATATAATAGGTGTTCTTTTCTGTGATGAGATCATTGAACCTGATTTGTAATGTCGAAGTCTTTATCTTTGCATTCCATGTATGAGGCCACGAGGGATGTTGTTGTAACAGTGACATTTTTCATAATCTGTACATTTGAGGAAATGCTAGAATTATTGGTTTTCTTGTCAGAACCCTGAAGGTGTGCTTCGTGAGAAGACACTTGGCTGAAAATCACAAGTTTAGTTCTCCTGAAATTTATAATTAAATAACCTTCACTTTTGAATTGACATGTTTTAATGAAACACAATTTTATTTTAATTTTAAAATAACACATTTGGACATCTCCTGTCTATCCTCTGGTTGGGGTCTTTTCCAGGGGTGCAGCCTGTTGGGGAAAGCTGGTCAGAAGAGTCCCTGCTTGCCCTGACGCGAAGGGTATCAAACCGAATACTACGCATTGACATCCATGGAGCGCATGAGGGCAAGGCTTTGGTGGCCATAATTGATGAGGGCAGTGACCCTCACGCTAACGTGGCTGAGCTTCTGCTGTCTGCTGGTTACGCTCTTCCCATCATTACTAGCACGAACCAGCAGGCTGCCAGCAGCAACCAGCAGCAGACCTCTGCTGGAGAACCACAGGGTAAAAACTTTAAACAGTTCATTTGTTTAGCTGGCGTTCGTCTTGTGACATGTCCAAAATACACAATAACCTATGAACCTATCAGTCCAACTGTCTTTGTCTTATATTTCATGAATCTTCAGGATTTTCCAAACGTGGAATTATTTGTTGCTTTAACTTAATAATTTTCTTGTTTCGGCTTTCATGTGTCAAACCCTTCTCTTAAATTCACATACTGTAGTCAGTTATGTTTCACTTAATTGATATATTTATGTTTACACTTCTGTCAGCTACTGCTTGTCTTTAAAAAATAAATTTGTTTGAAAACACACTAAATAGGCACATAGTTGTTGAAATGTCTTCTTCAGTGTCTAGCGTTGCCTGTGTGCCTCTGGTGTGGTCTTGTACTGAGCTTCATGAAGGCCAGATGGTGGCACTGTTGGCCAGCGTTCTGCAAAACCCCCAAGAGTTTTACTGCCACATCAACAATCCTAAAGGTACAGCTGCCTCTTCAGGCTAGACACTACAATTTAAACTGAATGTTGCCTGGTATTGAATACCAGTGAGTGTCTATGTAGGTTTTCACTTTCAAATAACATGGAAGACTTTTTCTTTTTTTCTATTTGAATACCCTAATTGTATGCGTTTGTGTGTGTGACTCTCAGACCTGCAGCGGCTGTCGGAACTTCAGGCTGAGTTGAAGCAGCACTGTGAGGCAGATGCCCCTTCTTTCACACCCAAAGTGGGAGAGCCATGTTGTGCCTTGTTTCCTGGTGAGATGACCTGTAGACTCAGACTTACCATGTGACCTAACCGCTCTCAGCATGTCAGACTGTCAAACACACTAGGCATGATACATTGATATATGGATGTTTGTCAGCCTTTAGTATACCTGCACACTTGGGCAAGATGACAAATTCCAAATCAGGAAAAGTTATTCATTGGTCATAATTAGAATTGGAAGGAGTGCTCACTTGAAGTTATTTAACGAAAAGTCAGAACATTACAAATTCTGCAGATTTCATGAAACAGGTATCTGATATTAATCACAAGTGAAACTGAACACAGTTTCAACTGATGAATGGCATTTGATCTGGATGTGATTTCTGTTCTGCAGGCGATGGAGCGTGGTATCGGGCTATTGTGAAGGAGCTGTGTGAAGATAAGGCAGCAGTGTACTTTGTGGACTGTGGTTACAACATGCAAGTGGAGAAGAGCCATCTGAGACCCATCACACCCCAACTCCTGACTCTGCCCTTCCAGGCTGTGCGCTGCTGGCTCACAGGTTGTGTGTCAATGAAAGATAGTGAATAAGACAGAGGGAGCATTAAAATAAATTTCCAGTATATTAAGCTCAATGATGGTTGTCACCAGACACATTTTTGACTAGTAAAGGAGCTGGTGTGAGAGGTCTTTTCAATATAAAGACCAGTTTGGTGACAGAACTGTAATTTAAATAGAAAAGGCATTAAGACTAAGTTCTTAAGACACATTTGTATTCAGGTGTGGAGGCCCTGGGTTCTGAGTGGAGCAGTGAAGCCCTGCTGTGGTTCCAAACGTTGGTGGACGGCGAACACTTGTCTGCACTTGTCCGCTCCGTCACTGATGAAGGCTATGGCGTGGAGCTGGAGAGCAGAGGGCAAAACGTAGCCGCTGCACTGATTTCAGAGGAACTGGCCAAAGATCCAAGAGAAACCGAGCAACTCCCCGCTGCCATCCCCAAAGAAATGAATGAAGACAAAAGCAGAGAGAGTGTTAAGGAAAAGGAGCACAGCCACACACAAGCAATTTCTGAAGACATACAAACTGAGAAGCCAAAAGCAGCGATACAATCAGCAGGTCAGCGAGGGTGAAGGTATCTTTAAAATCCAGTGGTGGATGAGTTGAGGCGCCTGATTAAAATTATGTCTTGTCTTATTTTAACAGCAGCTTTCCCAGTGGACTGGACGACAGTGAAGCTCCCATTCAATGAGACTTTCCAACCTCTCATTGCCGCCGTCACTAGTCCTTCACTCTTCTACCTGCTCGGTCCCAGCCAGGGTCAGAACACACACACTTTGTATGTTTTAGCGAAACTCTGCCATTTTCTCCTGATGTAATTGCTCTGTGTCGTTTTATAGTAGACTCATCAAAGCTTCAGGAAGTGATGATGGAGCTGGCTGCTTACTGCAGTACCAACCAGCCATCTTCCTCTTCCTCCTCTGTCCTGAGCAAACCAGCCCCTGGGGCTATCTGCTGCGCCCAGTTCTCTGGTGAGGAACATACTCATTTTTCATTAACTACATCAGCAGACAAATCCAAAGACAAATTTCAAATTAACCCTATTGCTTGATATACTGTGCCTGTCCAAACTGTTACGCACATACGTACACACAACCTTGTCGAGACGGACAGAGAGACGGGGGAAGAGAGATAAAGGTGAAAAGAAAAAGATACAAACTGTGCAGGCCCCCCATGAGACCCCCATGACTTAAAATCTTAACATAGAAAAAAGTGACAAATACAGCACCATCAAAATCCATTAACAATATTAATATGGCATCGGTTATAGAAAGCTACACTTAAGTAAATAATGGTAATATTACAGTGTACTAATATATTTTAACTTTAAACATCAATTATGTTTTTAAAAAATTTTTGATAAATTAGTTTTATATATTCAATTCCTGGCACTGGAATTGCACTTTTGGGCCCCTTGCAGACAGTGAATCATACCATGATTCATGAGGAAATTGCATTCAAAGTTTAATAAGTACTGTCAGTAGGGGGGAAACCCCATCTTCACACAGCTAGTATCAGTCCCACAAACCGTTTCATATGCCTACAGTGATGACGGCAAATCAGATTATCCATCAGTGAGCCACACACATTTACACGCAATCTGTCATCATCTTTTCCCTCATCCTTCCTACTGGTTTTATATTGGCTCTCTGACTTGTCTTGAGACCCCACCTGCAGTTGTTGCCCCTGCAGACCTAAGCTGGTAATTTGGTGTCTGTTACTAGTTATAATTACACAGCATGAGTGCAGCCACGCATAGAGCGGCTCTTCTTTAAACACAGTCTGCAGGTAGGAGATGGCCTGGCAAACATTCCACAACCCAGCTAACAACAGGGTCTGTTTAATGGGGTTTTCCGTGCCGTCTGTCAGACCAGAATAACAGTAGCTGCTAAGGGCCCATGAACTTTTTTTTAAGGGAAGCTGTGTAAGTTGAGTCATCTCAGCTGTCATCTCTTCTTGTAGATTTATTTGAAAGCCTATCAACATGAGAAGTTTTTCCATTTGAACAGAGTCTTGGGTAATTTGCAGTAGGTCAGGCTTATAACAGCACTACGTAGCGCTGCAGCTGAGATGGAAGGAACCAAGGAGTCCAAGGAAAAGCTCTGTTTACAATACAGTTGTAATAAATACAGGAAGTAACACTGATGTTTGATAATATATTTTTAGTATGACATTCTGACAAAAAAAAAAAAAAANAAAAAAAAAAAAAACATTGCTGGTGCAACACATTGCATAAGAATATGTGATGATGCCTTCACTGTCTTGGTGCATGCTTTGAATGGCCTGCTGACAGAAGCCATGCACCAAACTGTCACTGCACTTGTAAATTGTGACTAGATTTAAATAATCATTTTTTGTTATTAATATAATTTGTATCAGTATTATTTGTTATAAAATGTTTGGTAAATCTGGGAGGAGCAGTGTTTCAGTATGTCAGATTGTATTTCTGATCCTTGACAACATGTTTTGTCTTTAGCTGATAATAACTGGTACCGTGCAGTGGTGCTGGAGGTCGGTGAGAATGAGGTCAGCATCATCTATGCCGACTACGGCAACACTGAGAAGGTGCAGCTCAGCCAAATCCTGCCCATCCCCCGACATCTGCTGCAGCTCCCTTTCCTGATCACTCGCTGTGCCCTCTCTGGTAAGGCAATGTGTCTTTCTGCATGGAAATAATTTTGGCATACCTAAACCAAAGTTTAATGGTGGACAATTAGGCTTTTAAGTCTTTTCTTTCCTGCTACTGACAAAACTGACGGGGTTTCCTGTTGGGCTCTAATCCAGAATGCGTAAGCACTCTGTTTAACACAAAAAGGCTAAATTTGCAGTCACATTGCACTATGCATCTTTTCTGTAACCCTAGTGAACCATAAGTGATCATTGTAGTTGATTTTCGTTGTCTTCTGTATTTTATTCCCTCTCCCCAGGTAAGGAGCACTTTCCTGCAGTGTGGCCAGTGGAAGTGCTGCAGATGTTTCAAGATCTGCTGTTAAAAGGAGTGGTGGCCACTGTCCAGTCCTTTGATGGCTCTGCTAACCTGCTCTCTCTCACTCTGCCCACCGAGATGGGTGGGGGGCATCTCACCACCATGATTTTAGATGCACTGCAGGCCCAGGCCAAAAGTCAGCCCAGCCCAGGCCCCATCTTGAAGGCTGACCATACTGGCAGCAGCACATGTATGACCAGTGCTGAGGCTGCGCCTGACAGCCCCCCACTGAACCTGATCACTGAAAACCAAAAGGGGCTAGAAAGTCCAGCAGCCTGTACCGACCCCACCACAGTTCCATTGCTCCCACAGACGGTGGAGAAGAAGAATAACATTTCTGCAGAGTCCAGCAAAGGTTAGTGAAGACTGAAACTCTCACATTCAGTGATCGTTTTCTGATTGTTGAATTGAGCTCAGGCTCTTGACTGTTTAATCTTTTTTTTTTTTCCTGACAGTGTCACAGTTCAAAATATGAAGTTGCATTTTACTTATTAAAAATTCAAGTTACAAGAAATTTCAGCTGAAATATTAACAATATCAACTGTCGAGCAAGGGTTTTAAGATATTTATTATTTTCCCCCTCAGAGGAGCCAGTGCAGAAGATGATTGATCAAATGGTGGTACCTTGCGTAATCAGTACCAAGACTGATGGTATGTGCACTTTAAAATAAATCTGGCAAGCAGTAGATGAGATGGTGATGATCAGGGTCATTTGTAATTTATTTATGGGACAGATCATTAACTTGGCTCTCGATTTGAATTCCAGATCCTTCGACCTCTGGCTGCTGCTGTTTGAGCCTGAAGACTAAGGTCAGAGCTAGTTTCACCTTTTTTTTTTAAAAGGTCTTTGAACTGCTCTAACATTTTAATTTGATGAACTATTGTTGTTTTAGTGTATGTCCTATAAAGTTGATTAAAGGTTGAGTTCCTCCTTGGCCTCTGAATAATAATAGTAAGCAAAACTCTTGAGACTGAGATATGCTGATGGATATCCTGATTTTTCTGTTGCCTTTCACAGATTGATCGCCTGGAAAAGTTGTTGGAGCTGCAGCTTTCTCTCATCAAGCAGCTCATAGGACCGATGGCTTTACAAGAAAACTGAGAAAGCTTTACAGAGTATATAACTTGGCTTGTTGTTTGCCACTATGTTGGACTGTTGTTCTTTCAGACCACGAATCCTTCATTTTCCATCCGAGTTTACATTCATTGTTTAATATCAAGTTTCAAAATAGAGGCGTTAATACAGAGTTGGCCGCCCTTTGCTGCGAGATCAGCCTGTGCACATTTGGGAATGCTTTTCAGTAGATTTTGGTAGATGGCTGCAGGGTTTTGCTTCCTTTCAGCCATAAGAGCATGGTTGAGGTTGGTACAGTCAGTCAAGTTCTTTAATGCCAAATGTGGCAAACCATTTCTTTATAGCTCAACTAATGCTGAAAGAGGGAATCTGATTTCACCACAAATGCATATTGTCTAAAATGTCATTGTATGCTTTTGCATTGAGTTACCTTCAGTTGACCTATGGGACCCAAACCATGAAAACAGCCACTAATCACATTTGACATCTGTTTCAGTTTTTATATAAAAGTTCTGTGACAAAAAAAACGATTTGGATGAGTTTATTTCTGCAATATTTTCCATGCACAACTGATGGAATAGTGTAATATGTTCACCATATTCATAAACTTTTAAACTGTGGCTTGTGCAGTATTGTCATTTAGGAGATGAATGNACATCAGATGTGGGCTTGGTGAGTAGGTGGGGTCGCGGCTCCCCTCCTGTCTGAGCAGAAAAAAGTAGTTCAGAACCAGTACGGAAGGGAAGAGGTGCGTGGATCCGGTAAGGATTGCTGTATGAAACACCAACTGAGTTTTACCGATCGTGGATACTGGAGCGCGCACGGTAAGAGAAAAGCACCGCAGCCATTCTTATCTGGCTGCGGTGCTTTTGTGTAACATAACCTGCTCTTACGCACATGTGGATGGGATAGACGCTATGGCTCCTAAAAGGCAGTAATCAGATTTCAAACAATTACAAAGAATGAAAAGTGCAGAAGAATGAGTAATTTTCTTTCGTCTCAAACTTGCAAGAAGTGTAGGCTATAGCGAGTGGAAATAACCTGAATTTGTGAAGAATTACGCAACAGTGTTACTTTATAACCAGATTATGGTAAATTACGCATTCATACATGCTGTGAGTAAATTATTTGCTGTTTATGAATAAGAATACTTTATTTACAAGGACAATGTAAAAGACGAATCTAAACAAAACGCAGGTGACAGATTAGCAACAAAAATACAAAATACCAATCCTTGATTCCATTGGACTCCTTAGCACTTAAGAAGGTTGACGCACATCAATCTTTTCTAAAATCTTACTGAGCAAACTAAGGCTATTGTTGCACCTCAGGGTCATAACCTTTGATCCCATCTTAAACCTCTCATGACCCTCTGCACATTTACTAACCAGCTGTTGGCAGCCACAGTTGACAAGCTACAAATTAATTCTGTGTTTAATTAGATTTTGCAACTAATTTGTGAGTTGATGGTGAAATAATACCCTACATTTCATTAAGAGCATGGATTTGTATGTGTTTGAGTCACAATTTAAAAATATTTAAATGGTTTGATATTTCATATACTTTTAGTCTGCATCACAAGCCTTTTTTCTTTTCTGGGTGATCTTTATGTTGCAGACAGGAATAAATTATAGATTACTGATCACCTGAAGATGAACTAGTAGAGCTCTGAAACATTAATAAAGATGGATTATTAGGCTAGTTGACAAAAGTTTGTAATATAATTACACGCTGAAGAGAGGGGCTTTACATGCTTTTGTGGTTGCCAGCGTGCTCTGCAACACATTCACACACTTTATGGCATACCAAAGCATTTAAAATTATAGCTGCCTGTGGCTTTTAATTAGACAGTCACATTGTGAAAAAAAGTTTCCACATTTGTTCTTGTTATTGTTTAGTGTCTGTGCACTCATGGCCAAAAATGAAGCGCTGTGATGTTTCTCAAGGTATTGCACATCCAAGTACAGGTTAGATCTCAGGATTTTGTATGAAGTTGGTCCAAAAGCCTGCACTCCTTTATAATTACAGACTGCTGACTGGAGCACATGCCAAGCTCAGAACAGAAGGCACCTCCATAGCTAAGGCCTCCTTTTAAAGTGGCACTTACAATTTCTGTATGTCCTAATGTGATGTTTTGCTGTTAACTTAATCCTTAAATATGAGGTTACCTATTCACGTCAGAAATGTGAAAGACATTTTACCTCACAAACTGACCTTCCTCTCTCTGATTTTGGTTTTCACCGACATCTTGAGTTCTGACATCAAGATAGGAGAACTGGACTTTGATAGAAACAAAGTAACAAAGTTAGAGGTCCCACTGTGGAAATTCCAATTCTTTCAGTTGAGTTGGAACCAAAGATCCAACGCAGACACAGCAGGATGTTCACTGACAGGCAGAAAGTGAGGAAGACAGACAGATGGAGGGTGAGGCGATCCGGCAGAATGCTTGTGAAGAGGCAGCCAATTTTCAGACAGGTGTGTGTGTGTGGGTTTTACTGTACACATAGTAGGCCATGCATGCTTGCTTGCTCTTACAAGCAGGCATGCACGTGTGTGCACACACTCAAAGCTGTTCCCCCTTAGGCAGTAATGAAATCTCTTGTCCTCGAGACATACCGGTGAGTGCACAAATAGAGCATCAGTAGCCCCTGGTGATGGTTATCAGCCTGAGGCTCCTCACACAGCCTCTGCATGTCAGATCCGTATCAGACACACAGACTCCTTCCTGCACACAATCCTATCTCTGTCTCAAATATACACACAACCTTACCTATAGATGGTTTCTCTGGCACGTCCCTCTCCATCATACTCCCTCAACACACACACACACACACACTTCCTGATATTCAGACAGAGGATTATTATGGCCATGCTCACGGGCAGCCAAGAATTAATCAAATCTTATCTTCAGCCCCTCGACTTCTAGTTATCACACATACAGAGGAAGGGCAGTGTTGACAGGTTACTGGTGGGTTATTTTGTTTAATTTCGCATCACTGTAGTTAGTTATCAAGTATTATTTGGCAACTATTAGTGTCATCACATTATAACAGCACTTCATATCAAAAATAAAGAGTGAAACAGCTACATTAATAGATTACTTCTGAAGTAATGCATATTCAAAATGTATATTTATTTTTACTTGGTTTAAGGAAATTGTGTGCGCATGCTGTTTATGTCAAAGCTAATTTTATTTGACTATAGAGACAGTTTCCTTGATTTAGATGTTTATTAGAAAAATATTTGTGTATAAAATCTGCTTTAATTTGCTCATAAAATTATATTTGCTCCAGAGACTCGGGTGCTTCTTCAGCCTTTGAGTGTGGGGCATTACATTGCTTTCATGAAAACAGGAAATGCATTTAAATACAAAACACCACAGGGTTTTTCTTGCCTGTTGAGGTGGGCCACCTAAGTGTTTTTATCCAACTATTAATCAGATGTGTGAAAAAAAAAAAACATGTTTCTGATGCTTTATTTAAAAAAAAAAAAATCACCTCACAATCGTTCTAAAAGGCCTACCTTAACTACATCTACCTTAACTCTAATTCTAAGACTAACCCACTCAAAATGTCATCTCAAGACTCATGGGGGGTGGGGGGAGATACATATGCACCGATAAAGTTAAAGATATTGTATGTTAAAGAGCTTTATTCACGATGAGGATACATTTAAAGATACAGACTCAAGTTAAAATAATAATGCTATAAGAATACCTAGACATTTTGAGTTTTAACTGATTCATTAACAGACTGTTAATTCATTGCATCTGGCCCTTTTAATCCATATGTAAAATGGTAATGCTAATGTTGCTGACAGCAGTTATTTGTTAAACTTGCCAGAGGACAATATAAAATAATTTCTTGATGTGATAGTATCTGGGGGAAATGACCAATATCTGTGAAGATCAAGTTTTATTAAAAAACAGTCACTCAAACACCAACATCCTGGTGTGTTCCTATTCAATGGTGGATGTCAGTCATTGAGAGACCCATAATTCAGTTCTTCTTAAAAGGTCAATGCTCATGACCTTTAAGCTTACCGTGAGAACACGGTGAGGGTCTGTGCGTAGTCCCAGAGGCAGATTTATCACTTGAAAATGAAATAATCTTAGATTTCTGCTCATTAATCTTTCATTTATTTATTTGTTTAATCATTGCAGGTGTCCTGAAATGCACCCTGGCATCCATCTCTCCTCCCTCTTAATGGTGCTGCTTCTTCAAGGTTGGTTTATTCATTTTATGGTTGTCTGGATGAGTAGCTATCACTCATGGAGGACAAGGACCCAAAGACTGTTTTAACTATGTCCAAAATGTTTCCATGGCCGCACATCATTTGGAATATTTGGCCATTTGAAAAATCATGTAAAATGTGAAAGCAGACAATTTCTGCTGTCTTTACATAATGATTTTGAATGCCTCAATTATCTAAAAGTTTAGAGAATAAATGTAATACATTATTATTGCTAGAGGGTTCTTGATTTACTACTTGATTGAATAACATTTTCTAGAATTTTATTCTAAAAAAAAATCCTCAAAAATTCAATCAAAAGAAAGACCAGTTGAAAAAAAAATTCTAGAAAATGTAACTGACTTTAGAAAAACAGAAAAGAAATATTCCTCGTGATTCTTGAAAATTCTTCCACAGTGATTGTCATATGATCTATTTTTAACAGAGTCCCTCAAACTCGCTCTGCAAACAACAAACGATGCCTCAAAAGTGTAAAGATGATGCGTCTCTGCTCTGCCTGAGCTTCTTTACCAGGATAGTTTCTGACTTTAGTCCTCATTGCAGAAAAATTCCCATATTTTTCCTCTTCAAAGTGCTAAAATGCAGCTTGTTTTCAGGCAAGTCAAATTTTGCATTGCTTTCATTGCTCGTCAGTTGTTCTCCTGGACTTGAGAGTATTTGCCTCGGGGGAGAGGCGGGAGTTGCGAAGCAATATAATATTTGAGTTGTTTTCCAAAATGACAGCTTTAGCACCGTGTGAAGTATTTATTATTGGTCATTTTAAAACTTTGAACTTCAGCAAACCAGACTGTTACTCGGCAACTCCTCCTGTGCTGACAGCACAGATTACATGTTGCAGTTTCTAATCCAGCCTGTCAATTTAGATCAACAGATCAAGCTTGATCCCAGCTCTTCTCTCAGATTTTAAGGGAATATTGCCTGTGCCTATGCAAATTGACAAATACATTCTCAACATTTTATTGGCTGTTTTTCTTTACATAAATGATTTTGGTCAGAAATTTGACCATTAAAACTGCTTTTCAAGGCCCCCAAACTTTCACTAGTAGCAGAAATTTTGACCTGGAATAACATTGGAGTTTAGGGTTGATGAAAGTGTTAAAGGAAGTTAAAGAGGTGTGTTTTGGGGCCTCTGTGTTGCAGGTGGTAGTTTCCTTTGTGATTTGTGCTCTGCTGAATATTTCCTACCTCTTAAATCTAGCCTTTGCGTCTCTCCGTCTGTGTAATGATGATGGAAGAGGTTGGGACAAGCGCCATTTCCAAGGAATGCATTTTGAAACTGTCTGGAAGTTTTATGGAAGAGAAATCTGAAGTAAAATGTGGCTGCAGAAGAGGCAGCTGATCTCTGCAAATACCACAACAAAACACTTTCCTCTTTATCTGAATTTTCACATGAAGTAGTCAAAACACTCCACAAGACAAGACACAAGACAAGGGACTCAATATTAATCGTCGAATATTATCTTCTTGACCATTGTGGAATAATCCTGTTTCTCTTTAAGGTGGTAAGACACTTAAACCAGCACCAGTAGCATCAAATCAATGACCATAAAGTACATCAGCGTTTTATCACAAATTTCACCTAATCAGTAGGAGCTAAATGAGGCTGAGGCTGACGTCTAAATCAAAGTGGAGGGGAATGAATATATCTTTCTTTCTGGATTCTGAGATTTGGTGTGGAAAATCACACGAGCTTTCTGTCTTGGGTTGAGCGAATGCATCTGTGACCGTTACCAGGGACGACAAAGTGTGCTCACGTGGTTTCTGAAAGAGACATCACGTGTGCCTGACTCTATTTTGAACTATCCATGTGACCGAATATAGCAATGTCCTTTCAGTGAATTTAATGAAAGAATGCCTTGTCCACTCACATTAGCTTTGAATACCCATCACAAAGGGGGGCTAAGGGGGACCTAGTGAGCTGAATTATTTAGGAGACAGCAACCGTTTTATTTTGAAGTTATCACAAGACATTACAAGTTGGTCTCTGAATGACAATAAAAACAGAAACAGACTACATAGAGAGCAGCTAAAGTCCCCAGATTAGACTGTGTGTGTGTGTGTGTTTATCATTGTGAACTTAATCCACAATTTGTTTCATGTCAAAGCCCATTTAAGTGCATTTGTTTGCTCTCATAAGCAAGAATAAGGCTTTGCCACTGCTTATATTCTGCTGAGTAATGAGTAATGTCTGTAAATGGTTTGTGCACACAGAGATAATATTTTATATATTAAGTCGATTTGGGTATGATCATCTAACCGATCACCCCAAAATCACGTCTTAAAGTCTTTATATTGTATATTATGTCTTTATGTGTGATTATAATGCAGCTGACCTCCATGTTATTTGTCCCTCTATAGTCCAGCAAGGCACCTCAGTGCAGGAGATCCAAACCAGCCATGACAACATCGTCAAGATCAACTCAGCAGGAGAAAGTGAGATACTTATTACAGCCACCCTCATCAGTTTGAATTCCTGCATTTCCTGAACATGGACATTCACATAGTAGAGATAAAGAATGTTAACATCTTAGAATTGTAATATCGCATACGAACACAAGTAAAGAAGGATATTATTGTCAGTGGAAATGGACAGTGAATGCACCACCTAATATGGGTAAACATTGCCCCACAAAATGCAAACAACGTTCAGAGGCTGTGTGTATTTTAGCAGTGTAGCATAAGATGCACTTGACCTAAAATTGGCTTTTCACTCAGTTTGCACAGCAGGGCTGCAGCAAGGGCGAATAGAAGTGCATCAATGTGTTTGATCCCAAAGTGGAAATAAGAACATGGCAATTTGCACGACTTGTCCCCTTTAAAACACCGATATGTGAAGGTCGTAGTCACCAGCTAATTACAAATTAGGCTGATAGCACTTAGCAGGAAGCTCTTGAGCTGTTAGATGGTCTTAGAATATAGAACAGGCTGATAGCATCTCATAGAGGAAAGGGCTTGGAAGTGATTTTCACATGGTTGTGCAGAATTAGTGATAATCCTTCATAAGTGCTGTGACGGACAGACGGCACACTGTCTCTAATAGCTTTCTTCACAATCAGCAGCACATTCTGACATGACAGCTACATCACCGATTATTTATGCTGCCAAGCAAGTGCAAACATGCTTCAGGCGGAGAGAAAGCAAGAGTCCTGTGTGATTCTGTGATTCTTGTGTGTTTTTTCTGGAAATGAAGCTTTGCCACACTAAACTGTTTTTTTTCCCCTTCTTATCTTAAGGTGAAGGCAGGGTGAGATGCACATTTGCTGTCTCTGCCATTTAATCTGTAACCTGTTTGTTAACTAATCTGTATAATCCCATAATGTCTATATGGAAAGAATGGGAAACCTTTCCCAGGTATGCAGTGGTTTTGATATGGGATGTGTTTGGGTTTAGGCCTTTATCTATCAAATACTTTAAATTGTGTGTGTGTGTGTGTGTGTGTGTGTGTGCGCGTGTGTGTGTGTGTGTGTGAAGTGATGCAGTGCTCAGCAGCCATGGATATCCTTTTCCTCATGGATGGATCATACAGCGTGGGGAAAGGCAGTTTTGAGCGATCCAAACACTACGCAATCAAACTCTGTCAAGCTCTAGACATCGGACCAGACAAGGTTTGTTCTCTCTCTCTCTCTCTCTCTCTCTCTCTCTCTCTCCCTCTCCCTCCCTCCTCTTTCATGTTAATCAGAATCTGTGTAATTCTCCCCAGGTGCGAGTAGGTTTGGTTCAGTTTGGCTCCGCCCCTCAGTTGGAGTTTTCTTTGGACTCTTATGCCACCAAACAAGAGCTGAAGAAGCATATGAAGAAGATTTCTTTCAGGTGTGTCTCTCTTTTATAATGTAAATAGGATAAATCGATTCATATACACTTCCTAAAGTGCTTTAGTAATCAATTCATACAATCAGTACATTCATACAATCAATACATTCTCAGGAAAATTTTAATTAGTGTAAAAATAAACGTTTACTCTCTTCTGATGATGAAGATGAAGCCACAGTGACATTTCCCAGCTAAATTATGAAACAAATTTTCTATTGGAAATTTCTATCTTCTCAAAGAAGGCAAAACTTGGTCATTGTGAATGAGATTAAAGGTGTTTTGGATAAAACGGCTCCTTTAGGATGTCACTGCATGTATAAATAGGCAGAAAAATATATCTGTTTGTCGTGAAAAAATATTGCGTTATTGTGTTTTAAAAGAGTGTAGCATCATTCTTTAAAATAGAAATTATAATGTCTTTCATCAGTAGAATTTAGGGCCTTCCTGTCAGAAAGAACTCAGCCACTTCTATAATAATAGATATCAAGTGGTCAGAGTATTAATGTTCTTAACTCTTTAGGTATGTTTAAAAAAAAAAACTTCTGTGGAATTATTTTAGCATCATAAATAGATTGAGTCAACAGAGAAAGAGGAAGCTAATGAGAGAGAGAGAGAGAGAGAGAGAGAGAGAGAGAAATAATAATAAATGGTCTCTAGAAAGGAAAACAAATTAATATCAGATTAGCGGTACACCGCAAGCAATCACTGCATATTGGATAAAATGGGTTGGCAAGTGTGTACATACGTGCATGTGTATGTGTTTGTGCGCACGTGTGTGCAGTATCGGGCTTTGAAATATAACTTTGGCTTCTCATCTGGTTTATAATGGTCATATTTTGATTGCCACATTCCTCGACATCAAACCAGTATCAAACCAGTTTAAAGGATACAATGATTATTTACAATGAGGATTATTTACATTAAATCAATGCTTTATCTACTTTGCAATATGAATATTTGTCATTACATTTGATAGTATGGACTTCAGCTACCTAAAGGTTTAATCTATAAGGTGTGCAACAGACATCTGATATGTATTTTTCTTTGTGCTGCATTGTGAGATTTAATGTATTCATTTTTAGAAATAGATGGAGAAACAATCCACACATTGTCACCTCCTAATGATTCAGTATAGTAACGTTTTCAGTAGTAAAAAGTGAATTCACTGCTACATCTGATTATCAAATGATAATTATTTGTTTGAGTTTCTTCATCCACGTTGTTCAAGATTATCTACTGTACTTCAACCAATACCAAACTAACAAATATGTTATTTCATGGATGCTCGTCTGCATGTGGGAGCTGAGATCACAAATCCTGCCTGAAGGCCTTTGAGCCTTTTGCTGCATTGTTTTGTAGTTTAAATCCTCCAAGCGGTTGTCGCATTGTTTTCACAGCTGAAAGAAGAGATTTTTAAAACTGGAAAGACGATAAGATGGTATCAGAGCACATCACTGCTTTTATTTTCCTTCTAAAAAAAAAAAAAAAAA
>VXCM01002788.1:106326-142555 GCA_014773175.1 Lucifuga dentata | reverse complement strand
CATTCATCTTTTTTTTTTTTTTTGTAAAGATATGACTTTAAAGTGTTTCGGTAGCCCTGAGGCCATGAAATGATCAGCTAATATTTAGTCAGAAAACAGAAAAAATTCATCCAAACTGGATCTTAAAATGAAATTCTGCTCCTCCTTACCACTATTCCCAACTCTAAACTGCTCACCCAGGGGAGGCAGCACCCAGACGGGCCTGGCTCTGAAGTACGTGCTGAGAAAGGGTTTCCCAGGTGGGCGTAACTCCTCCACTGTGGCCCGGATCGCTATCCTTTTATCAGATGGGAAGTCTCAAGGCAACGTGGTGCAGGCAGCTGCAGAGCTCAAAGAGACTGGAGTCGTTTTGTTTGCCGTGGGCCTACGTTACCCTAAGTATGTTTGAAAATGATCAGCATTGGCAGGGATGGTACATCAAAACCAGCTTTTTATCGTTTACTATAAAGCTGTTACATTGCTTCTTTTCTCTGCTCTCCAGGTGGGAGGAGCTACATGCTGTGGCCAGTGAGCCAATGGAGAGCCATGTTTTCTTCACTGAGCATTTCTACGATGCTGTCAACGGCCTGTACACCACACTGACCACGTTCTCTGTCTGTAATGCCACACCTGCAGGTAGCAATGCACCGACAGAGGAAATGTTTGAGCTTCTAAATTGCCACAGAATTCTAAATCCCTCTTTTCTTTTTCTTGTTGCTGCCATCTTTCTTCCTCTTTCCTCTTTCTCTCTCCAGGCTGCCAGGTGGAGTCTTATCCATGTGAGAGGAAGACTCTAGACACCGTCAAAGAGCTGCAGGGGAATTTCATGTGCTGGAAAGGATCTAAGAGGTTTTCCCCATACACCTCTCTCTGTCTGTACTACAGGCAAGTGGACATGAATGCAGCCATACATGTTGATTTCCTCCTTCAAAATCACAATGTGTGAGCAAAATGAATGCTTTAGATTGGACATTTGAAAAGAAACCCAGCACCTTATGAAAAATGAACGTTTGTCCGTGTAAATTAACAAAACATATGAATATTCCATTGGTCTAAATGTGTGTTGCAGGTACAACAAAGTTTATAAGAGACATCAGACGGTGTGCCATCGGACGATCTGTCCAGGTAACAGCACTTTTTGTACTCTCTCTCTCTCTCTCTCTCTCTCTCTCTCTCNTCTCTCTCTCTCTCTCTCATACTCCATTGTAGATCCATGTGACTCCCAGCCATGCATGAATGGTGGAACGTGTGTGTCAGAAGGTCCAGAGAGTTTCCACTGTGTGTGTCCACCGGGATATGGAGGAGACCCACATTGTGGTCTGTACACTGTCTATATATTTACTGAAACTTTAGCAACTCCTCACAGTCTTCATGTCAGCTCTCCCAAATCTGATACTGATACTAAAACATTCAAGATTTGCACATCAAGTGTTTGACTGAGAGTTGTTGATTGTTGGCGGCTTTTTCAGGATATAATGTTTAATTTCTCCAATTTTGGAGCTTTATGTGGATTGGACACTGATATGACAGTTGCAATTCTCTTAAATTCCAGCAGAGGGCAGTCACAACACCCCAGCCAGTCCTCACACCACAGTTGTGGATTAATGACTGGAATAAAAACACTGCTCAGCTCTGCTAAAAACGGTGTGAAAATGAATGATGATTCTGTATAGCCTCTAGTTGTGTATGCAGAGAATGAATGAACTGTTCCTCCATCTCTTCAGCTCCTGCATTATCGCTGGACTGCTCTGTGGACTTGCTCTTCCTTGTGGAGGGTTCTGCTGCGCTGACTTTGGAAGGCTTCCTCCGCCTCAAGTCCTTTTTGAAGCGCTTTCTGCAGGCCGTCATTGGGCCTGACACTCCCAGTAAAGTTGGCCTGGCAGTGTTCGGAGGGGAAACTCGCGTTGAGGCCCAGGTAGGCAAATTTAAAGGGGACCTGAGGGGTCTTCTGAAGGCCTTGGACGAGCTTCAGCCAGTTGGGGGCAAGACTCTGACAGGCCAAGCTCTTCGCTACATTACACGTCATGGCTTTGTGAGCACACCGGTCTTTACTGATGTCACAGACGATTTGCCCCGTGTGGTGGTCCTGCTCACTGCCACTCCGGCTGTTGATGAGGTTGTTGAACCCTCTAAATATGCACGTGACAGAGAGATCTTCCTCATAGGGGTGGGACCGGACTCTTTGAAGGGACAGCTGAACAATATCACAGGAAATCCCCAACGGACTGTCACCTACCCATCACGTGATAGGTTCAACACCAAGATCCCTGAGCTGAAGGCCAAGATCTGCAGCGTGGATACCCAAGGTACAGTATGAGAACCAGAGGTCTTAAAATGAATAACAAGATTGTACAAAAAAAAAAAAAAAAAAAAAACACCAGCAAATCAGGTGGATATGGAGCCACTGTAGGAATAGTGTATCTGCATTTTACATGACCAGTTTGGGTGGCTCATGTAAAAAATGCACAAGATGCGATGTAAAAATCAGAAAGTTTATTCAGATGTTAAAGATAAAGACTATGTAATGTATAAAATCTGACATTCTGGCTGAAATGTTGATCTTGCAGAGAAAGGACATTGGTGTGGATCTTGAAATACCACTTCTCAGTCTATCTATATATGTGTATTGGATTTATGATTATACAGCACATTTTTTTTTTTTGGCTTTCAGGTTGTCTGGGCCAAGCAGTAGATCTGGTCTTTGCCCTCGATGCCTCAGGTGGTGTGGGCCGTGATAACTTTGCCATCCTCCGTGATTTCGTCTGCAGCATCACTGTCCAGTTTGACGTCAACCGTGACTTGGCCCAGATGGCACTTGTGGCCTACAGCAAGAGACCTGCAACTGTATTCAACCTGGACACCCATGAGTCAGGTTCTGCCATCCTCAAGGCAGTAGGAGAGGCCAACTACATGGGTGGATTGGCTTCGACCGGTGCCGCTTTACTCCATATCCATTCCAGCGTCCTGACGGTAGCCAAAGGTGCGNGCTTCGACCGGTGCCGCTTTACTCCATATCCATTCCAGCGTCCTGACGGTAGCCAAAGGTGCGAGGCCTGGTGTCAACAAGGCTGTCGTGGTGGTGACGGATGGATCGGGCGGGGACGATGCTGTCGTACCGGCTCAGAAGATAAGAGACAACGGCGTTTTGGTTTTTGTGATTGGGATTGGAGATGTACAGAGAGAGAGGCTGCTGAGGATTGCTGGTGCAGAGGAGCACGTGATCTCAGTGCCCTTTTATGAGGATCTGAAATACTTTGAGGATGTGCTGGTGCAGATGGTGTGCTCAGGTGAGGAACCAAGGTGTATTTATGAATAAGCAGGGAAGCATTTTCTCTTTAGTGTCAGGAATACGGGGTTTTTCATTTCACGTTCTCTCACTCTAAGACTTCTTTACAGCTGCTGAACACGTCAACATGGATGTTTGAAAGCTTCCTTAAGAAATTGTATCCATACCTCTAACTTAATGTTATGATAATTAGCTGTTTATGCTAATTTTCTTTGACTCAGAGGCGAGGAGACCAGTACATCTGTGCAAACCAAACCCCTGTATGAATGACGGAATCTGCACCCTATCAGGAGGGAGCTTCCGCTGCCAGTGCCAAGGCTATGAAGGACCGCACTGTGAAACAAGTCAGTCAAATTAATGAATATTATTCTTTCTTTTTCATCTACAAGTGTTCCTGTCTCGAAAAATGTGAGGAAATATTTTCAACCACTAAACAGCATTTTGTTTTAGTAACAGTATTACCGTGGACTTATTTTGTTTGTCTTGTGGTTTACCTGCAGGGAGCAGCAGGTCTTCATCCAGAGGGGACCGGCCCAGAACTGCTGCCCTCAGGAGGAAGAGCAGACAGAAGAAGAGCCACCAGGAGCTCCTGCATCGATACAAACTGCACCGCAGGAGACATGCTGCCTGATATATACACACGCTCACAATGCAGAAAAAAATTTCTGTGGACATTTGGTTCAGAGCTTTGCGGGTAAATGACAGAGGAAAAGGGAAAAGTAGCATATAGGCTGCATTTGTAATGGAGTGTCTGTCTGCTAGCTTGTTTTGTCGAGTGTCTAATCATTGTTTTCATTATTGTGCATTTGTCTTGCCATGGTTGTTTTGCTGATTCTAAAATGTAAGCTTTTATTTTAGAGTATTATATATCTGTACTGGTTTAATTTCTTTCTAAAATCTATAATCACAACAGTCTTGCAGAGTTGAAATTTCTTCCAAACCACCAAGACTAAAGCAGCACAGTAAAGAAAAAAATAGTGCCATACACCAGTACAATTTCATATAGCAACGCAATCTTTTTTGTGATATTTGCCAAAAAATGTTTCACTCCCATAATGCAGCCAACTATGGATGAGTCAAGTTGTCCAAAAATGCTTATGTTCTGCTATGTTCAATATTCTACTGACAAATGACAAGCTCTAAAAGATGTGAACAGTAGATTTTTAATTACCGAAATCAGTGGACTTGAGATAAAAAAAAAAGGGAAAAGACTAAAAAAATACTTAATACCATGATAATACAGGACCCTCCAGAGATTTGATGATATCACTAATATTTTTCATTATTTTTGTGTGGTGGTGTCCTAAAAACTCTCCATGATATATTCCCATTCCTTAATGCTGACACTCCATTTATGGATGTATTGTTTTTGGCTTTTGATTAATGCTATCTGTGTACAGAATAGACAGTTGCTACTGCAGTCTGTGGTCTCGGGGAGGTTGTGCAGCATCTTGAAGTAGCATTAACGGGTGCTGAGCTCTCCTCCATCTTCATCAGTCTCCCACCTTCTGTGCTTCAGTAAGATTAACGCCCCTAAATAAGTGGACCTGTACTAGTTTAGGAAAGAATCCATTTTCAAGCCAGAATTGCTGTCAGTATATTTTTATTTGAATAAAAAAGTGCATTTTTAGCTAGCAATACAAGCCAAAAGGCTGAATAATGGTGTATGTAAATATATTTACATCTTGGCTACCAGCATATACGAACCAAGCTACAATCTAGTGTGTACAAAATGGCCAATTTATAGAGTGGTGTTTTGTTTTTTTGTTTTGTTTTGTTTTTTTGTAACATACCTGTTCGGGAGGCTGCCTTTCAGTGGTCTTATGGGTGTTTGTTGCGTGCCAAAACATCCCATTTGTGCATCATTATTAAAAACAATTATTAAACTGGCCAAAATGCTACAACATCAAATTCCTCCCTTTGGCAAATGGAGAAAAACAAGTTAAAAAGTCACTGAAACTAAGATTATCCAGTGGTATATGAGGAGATGGCTTGTGCCTCTATCTGATTGGCTCCTTATGCTCTTGGCAAGGAGGCAGTGAGGATCTAGAGACGGGAGGATGATTACTGTCTGGTATCCAGCAGCTTCTCGCTAAAGCAGGTCAAGTGTCGCACGGCTGACCAGACCAAGAGAAACAGGTTGACCTTAGAGGTCATGGGAGAGCCTCTTAGTTGGTGGATTTCTTCTCCCACTCCTGTAAATACAAAACAGGATGGATTTATAGGTAGATTGAGATATTATACATGTATCCCTGAATCTTGATCCCTGGAGTCTCACCTTAGCTTTCTGCAGGACTTTGCCTTTGGTGGCCATGATGGAGGTTGGTCTGTTCTTCAGCGTGGAGGCGGAGTTGACAGGAGAAGACTCAATGATGTTGCTGTTGGAGGGTTGGGTCGATGAAATTTGGGGAGAGGCCAGAGTCGCTGCTTTAGTCTGATGGAGAAATGGCAGCGTGGCAGTTGAGGAGAGGCTTTAGATTTATCTAACTAAGCAGTTTAATTTCCTACACGTGCCATGAGATCAAAACGTACTTGGCTCTGATGTTTTTTACCACAGTCAAAGAAGGCGAGGATTCATGTGATTAAGCCCTTGTATATTAATTAGTGGATTCTGGATCTTGTTTCATGACATCTTTAGGAATCACTGTTTTTATTTTTTATTGCTTTTCATTGAAAAATACAGGAACAAGCCAGTTTAAGCAGATTTTCACGTAGATTTTCTGTTTTGTGGTCTGAAACAATTAAATGAGGGCATTTAACGGCAATGATCACCATTAAATTTCAGTAATAATAACATGGAGAGAAAAGAGATATAAGAAGCCCAATCCATTTTTACCAAAGAGCTTCTAGATAAACACAGCACACTTTTATGTACACCGCTGTGTAATTAAACACAATGGTAATGATTGTGAGCTGACATTCTGCAGTTATGCCGATATAGGCAGCACGAACTAACCGTGGGTGTGTCCTGGAGGCTGCTGTCTAGTGTGGTTCCCAGTGTGAAAGGTCCAGCCTCCACCTTCTTCAGACTTTCCTTTACTTCCACCAATCGTAGTTCCACCTCGACCCTGTGACGCTCCGCCTCTCGGCACGCTTCCTCTTTCTGCTTCAAAGTGGCTTCGAGGGAGGCCTGCTGCTTTGGATCTGAGGAAATCATCATCAGTCATACAGAGCTGTGTTTCCTATGCAGTTAACCCTCTAGAATCTCAAGTCATTTTTGCAGTTTTACTTTTCAATGAATTTCATTTTATTTGCCACCTAGACAGCTGCACGGTAAAGATGCTTTTACTAATCAGAACGACAAATTTTGGCCAGTGAAACTGTGGGTTTCTGCCAAACTTGTAAATAACAAAGCCCCCAAAAATGCCATTTTGCCATATTTGCTGTTGACGGTAAGTTTAAAGGACTCAACGTGGAAGAAGTTTCTTTAAGGTTTTTTTTCCCCCCTAGAATTAATCAATCACAAATCAATCATTTTTTTTCTTGGTATTATGGTAGAATTTTTGTCAAAACATCAGTTTTTTGAGATTTTAAATTTGATGAAGATTTTTTTTTTTTATATTTTGTAGAACAAAACAAAACAAAACCCTCAATAATTTTAGTTTAACTTTTAGAATTTCTTCTCTCACAACTATTTTTTTCTAGAAATAAGTAGAAAACAAAAACAATAACTTTTTTGTTTTATTAATTTCTAGAATTTTTTTCCTCATCAATTTTTTTTTTACATCAAGATTTTACACAAGATTTGTTGTCCTCCAGACTTCAGAGGATTAAACAGTAGCAATGGGACCCAACAACAAAAATACTGCCAGTACTGTTAGGAAATTAAACAAATCACAAACTGATTTATGCCCAAGTTTCAGAAATCAGCACGTTATTATATGACTGAACCACCTCTGTAATAAAAGAACTGCATGATAAACGTCTGCGTAGAAAAGGTGCAGATTTACCTTGACAGGTGCTGAGCTCCTCTTTGGTCTCCCTCCGCTCCTTCTTCAGGTTTGCCAGATTGCTCCTCACCTCCTCTCTCTCTTTCTCCAGACGGTCACGCTCGTCTGTGTAGCGTCGCATGTCTGCCTCTGTGCGGTTTTTGCCCAGTTTCACCTCAACTGCTCCAGGAGACCCTGGAATTTAAAGATTTAATTTTTGGGGGATAAAAAATAGACAAACAAAAAAGAAACAACAAAAAAGATGCATTAATAATAGCTTTTCACTAGATGGAGCCATAGTAACCTAAGAGAACAGAGAGAGGGAAGGAGCCAGTCACACAATTCAGAGGAAACAACTTAACAATATTTATTTCATCTAATGAGATAGATTCAAATAACTTAAAGGAACATACTGGCCATTTTGCATGTTTGAGCCTAATCTTTTCAATTTTCATACATGTAATGTTACTGACAGTCGTTTCCCAAAGCATACTACTGGAAGCGTAGTATGTGGAATAAAAAGTATGGAGTGATCTGAAAATGCTTCCTGTTGTCAGTTCTTCACTACAGCACTTGAATGCACCANAAAAAAAAAAAAAAAAAACCCTGAATATATGTCTTGTTCGTGATGATGGATTACCTATCCCAAGAACATTTCAAGTATCAACCCAAGTTGATTTTAATAGCGTACCAGAATGTACTGAAAGCAATGGCAGTCTGGAAGGTAGCACAAAAAAAATAAAAAATAAAAAAATTAATTCACTGTTCCAGTTGCATACTTTGGGTTTATTTATTTTAATTTATTTATTTATTTGGGTTTATTTGTTTTTTTTTTTTAACTTTGGTTTGTCAGTAACATTATGTATATGAAAATTGGATATATTAGGCTCAAAGAAGCAAAATGGCTGTACAGTCCTTTAAATATCATATTTGTAAGACAATTTTTCTAATGTTTCTGCGTCATGTTGAAAATCGTGAGTTTTCGACTTTGACCTGATGTTCACAACTGAACATTTCCTTGCTCCATTTCCATTTTTTAATTGCAGGACCCAGAAAATCTCCTTTTTGCTCATACCCATGGAAAATGCCCTGGGCTTGTCTCCACTGCTGCTGTTCCTGCCCCAGAGCTGCTGAAGGCTGTGAGGGAGCCCAGAAGCAGTCTGAGGTGGTCCTGCTGGACTCTGCTGTGGGGCTTTGTGGGTCTGTCCCCCAAGATGTCCCAGTGCACCCCTTTTTAGAGGGTCCTGGCTTTGTGGTGAGGTCTTCAGTGGTTGACTTTTTGGCTGCAGCTGGCTAGGAGATAGGGGGAGTGCTTGCTCTGGTTTGCTTGAAACAGGAGTCAAGCTGGTGCCATTCATAGGTTGTGGCTGTGGCTCAGACAGGTTAGTTGAATCGATCTGGAATCAGTGTACATAACACACAATAATAACTGTCATGCAAGTAAACACCATTTATCACTTTCTCAGTAAGTAAGAGGGTTGATCAGAGGTTTCAATAGTCTATTCACTAGCAATAACCAGTGGTCCTATAAAAAAATGCCTGCGGTCCTTTGTGATGGTCCTGTCAGTAAATTACTTTATCAGTTATTTTTGTGTGGTGTAATAAGAATAGCTACGCCTCTGCACTTGTTTTTTATTGGCCAAAGTGTTACCAAGAGGTAACTATGAGTCAGATAGCGGAGATGAATAAATCGATACAGTTAGAGAGAGAAAGAGAGAGAGAGAGAGAGAGAGAGAGAGAGAGAGAGAGAGAGAGGGAAGTTTACTGCATATCCTGTTCAGGGTCACAGGGAGCTGAAGCCTTTCCCAGCATGCATTGGGTGGGTGAGAAATGGGGGATGCTGAAAAAGTTGGCAGTTTATCACACACCAAACACACATACACATTCACACCTCCCATAATAGTCTGAGTCATAGTCTATGTTTTGTCCCTTCATGAAATGTTTGAAATATGGGATAATGAACTTTTGCATATATGTCAGTCCACTTTCTCCACTCACAAACCCTGATTCTTTTGTTTCAGTTTTTACAAAACAGTATCAGCCTAAAAAAATATGTAACAAGGCCTATGACATGCAGGATTTTACCAGAAGACATAGATGGGTTTGTGGCATCAACACAAAATAGCAACTTCACATTTGTTCAAATGCTTACATGCAAATCCTACATCAATTCAAGTTCAGTTCTGCTTACTGTGTTTGGAAATGTTTTTTGCACCCTGAAATACTGTGACATTCCAAAATGCTGGAGCAGTTATTTGATTAATATAGCGACAGATGCATGCAGCATTAGCAAAGAGCCGGAATCAAACCCGTGATATTGAAAGAGCATGGTCCGCTGAGACTACACATAAAGACAAAAACAGCTTTGGTGTGAATCAACAACTTTGTCTGCAGGACTTGAGCAGAAGGAGATTCTGGAGAAATAAGATCAGAGGTGAGTGATTAGCGCATTATTAGAGTGATTTCCAAATTTGTTACAGAAAGTAAAAAGCATGATAGAAGTGTTAAAGTAGCTTCATATTAATCAGACATTCTTTATCTCAATGTGGCATCTGTTTTGAGATATTTAGTATGTCGCGTAATCATTATTGGCCACAAACACACCAAATGTGCTACATGTACTCAGTGCATACCTCACTAATTTGACATGAGGGGTCTTCTTGTTCCTCTGTGGGGGTTGGGGTATGTCCTGAGGTTTCTTTGTGAGGAGTGACTTTGCTTCCACAGGATGTATGGAGAAATGAACGCACAGGGACGAGATCCAGGTAAACCCTGTTTTCAGAGCCCTGTTCTGTACCCGCCGTGTCTGTGGCATCCTGTGTGCACACTTCTTTATGTTTCTCACGGTCATTCTCCTCACTTTCTGGTGGACCACCTTCATCAACATCCTGATTTTCAAAAACATAAAAGAAGAGTTTTATGGCACAAATAGAAAATGGAACATTTGCTAACTTTAACAGAGCGTGTTGATGCTCGGTGTACCTCTGGGTCTGCTCCAATAGATGCAACATCATCGTACAGCTCATCAGAATTGTGAGGGATGGAGGGTGGGCTGTCTATGTAGGTGTTTGGCTCTGAGTACCTCCTCTGCATCAAGCTAGAGAGAAAGCAGGCACATGCAGATTGATGTAGATGATAAATCAGTATTTTCTATGTTTCTCAATTGATTGTAATTCAAATTTTAGGGTTTGTCCAAAGCCTAAACAAACGCTGAACAACACTGTTGTAGATATTTCTATTCTTGTTTTTTTTTTTTTTTTTNTTTTTTTTTTTTTTTTTGGATCATGAATTGTGTCTTGAAATATTATGCCTATGCATGCAAACACACAGAAAGGAGATGCATAGAAAGAGAGAGAGAAGGGTATGTATAGTATGTTTATCTTACTATAAGGATGTCTTGGCAGCATTGACTATACTGGAGATCCTCTCAGAGTTGACGTAGTCATATGTCAAATCCTCTGGGTCAGTTTTTGTCCCTGTCTGAGACAATAAGAGGCCCAGCCATTGGCCCATATGTGCTGAAGACTTAGCCTGAGAGGAGAGGAGAGGAGAGGAGAGGAGAGGAGATCAGCAGACAATAACAGAAAAACACTTTTCTTGATGTGCATTGTTATGTACCAAAATAATACATACCACGTACTTGCCATGAGATTGAATCCAGCCCACAGCGTCTCATGAATGCCATCCATCCCTTTATATTTTAGGAATCACTGCTACTGTATATTTTATAATTTTACAGCATTATTCCAATATGCAAATCTATTAAGAGTGAGCTGGAATGTTGCAAGAAATAACAAGACACAGTAAGCACGCATTGAGCTGATTTAGCGATTTGCATGGCTAGTAAGCATTTAAAGATTTTATATTAAAATGCTCTTTAGTCAGCTTTGCGAAAGTGCTTGCAGAGTTGCACTGTGAAAGCTGAAACAAAGCAATCATTTAAAACTGAACCAGTAATGCTGAATGAATAAAGGGTAACTTAAAATTGAGCATAGAAACATTTTGTGAGAAAGTTTTGAGATATTCAAAATGAATATTAAATGTGGTTACTGACTTATACACAACAGATCTTTATAGCAGCATAATTACATACATAACAGCATAGTTTCTGTACAAGAAACATGTTGACATCACATTGAGGACAATTATTAAGGCAGTGGTGGGGTGGTCAGGGCCAGCAAGGCCTTCTCTGCTGGCCTAGAGATTGTCAGAATCATCAAATTATATTTTTATAATTTAATATATATTTTATTAATGTTATATGTATTTTACAAAGTTCATTCCCATCAGTTTTGTTATTAACATCATTTTATTGCTACCTCTCTCCCTCAGTTTCACTGCTTTCAGCGCAGCTCATATAAATCAGAGCTTTTATCCAATCAGATTTTCCACCTGTGCTGTCTCCGGGTGAAAAAATCTCGCCTGAGGCCTTCAGAATCTTGAGTGAATCCCCTCTGCTACTCGAGCAATGGGACGATGTTGGTGATTGTCATATATTTGAACCAATCAGATTTCGAGTTTGCCATGTTGGGCGTATTCTTTTACACGTCAGGGCCTTCTAGCTGGCCTTGGCCTACGTCATCGGAGTACAGCACTTTGCTGCACAGCTACAGCCTGCCAGAAATTCATGAGAGGAAGGAGAGAGCTGGTGAGCTTAGCTAACTCAAGTAAACCTAGCTAGCACGTAACGGAGCATTAATGTTTGTTTAAACTTTCTTTCTTGACGTTTAGATTTTTAGATATAGTGCTTTAGATTTTTTGTTTCGATTTTTACTTAGTCCTGTTGTTTTTTAACGCACAGTGGCTGAAGGAGGAGAAGAAATGGATTAACTGACAAAGCTTTTTTTTTCACATTTTGGAACTGAAACGCACCGATAATGTACAGCCCTGTCGTTAAATTCTTTATAAAGACAGAAAGGAGGACGGACTTTGTCTTCAGACGATGAGCATCTTTGGTAAGTTTGATGGATTTTTATGTGGCTGGAATCTGTGGCGAATGCTGTTGAATACAGCTTGTGTTATTTGTGTTTTACTGCATTTTTGCTTGCTCGCTGGTCGTCTGAGTAAGTGTGATGCTGTGAGTTGTTTCTTTGGTAAAAACACTGATTTGGGCTATGCGATGTCTATTTGTGATGCAGCATCCTGTCATAATGCGTAATAATGCTACATCCTATTCATGTCTCTGCAGTTAGTGTGTTGTACTGTCATAGGTGTTGATCCTCGTGTTAAGTCACTTTATCCCACTGGATAAAGGTTACTGTCGCTGTGAATATGGCTGGTTACGTCGAATAACAACAGCATATAGCCCTAGAGTCATGGTGAGCTTATTAGAAGGTGGTTTAATTGCGGGAGGATCACACTGAAGGCCTAGGTGTAAAATGCATGGCCCGCCACTGTATTAAGGAACACCCTTATCTATCTGTGTTGTGTTGTCATATGAAGAATATTTTACCCTACTTTATAATAATCTGTTTACTAGTTTCAGTTTGTAAAACATTTTAGGAGAAAAAGGTAAAGAGAAAAAAAAGACAATCATACACATTATGTGTCAAAAAGAGACCGCAAGACTAGACAAAACATTCCTTTGGCTATGACCAACTTTGCCTGCAGCAGGGTGGTACTGCAAGTCTAATGAAAAAGGGTGTAGCACTAGACCCCAAAATCCCAGTAGATTCCCACCCTTGACACATACACACACACACACACACACACACACACACACACACACACAGACATTACATAATCTTACTGCAATTTTCAAATGAGGGTACGTTTGTGTTTAGGATTCATTAAATGTGGCGCAGAGGTCTCTGGAAGGAATGCTAACGTGTGGTTTCCACTCAGACATTTGCTGTGTGACACCTCTGGTTGATCATCAGGAGAAAATCCTATCCCATGAAACAAGGCTGAACTCATCCCATCAGCATGAACTAAGGTGTGTGTTACTGTGGGATGAATGTTGTTGTTGTCGTTCAGACATGAATTTTCTCAAACACAACGATGATGTTGGTGGTATCAAAAAAAAAAAAAAAAAAAAAAAATCAGTTCCAGGCACTGTGTAGATTTCCTTTGAGTAAAAAGCCTTTATTTTTGATGGGCTTACAGCATTAAAACAATATAAAGGCTATATATAAAGGCTATGTATCGGCTATCTGCCTTCATCAGAGCATTGATTTTTTATTTTTTTTATACCACTGACATCGTTGTGGGTCAGGAAATTCATATGTCTAATTGACTGTAGTTCTCCAAGAACACGTGTGGAAGATGAATTCCTGAATTGCCCCGTGCAAAGCTTTTTTGTTCTATCATTGTTGTCATGTTCCTGCTCTTGCACTCTCTCTCTCTCTCTCTCTCTCTCTCTCTCTCTCTCTCTTTGGTTGTTATGTCAAAGTCATTGCCTTGACTGTAAGAGCTACCAAACTACCACTTCTTTTTATTTTGATATGTCAAGTCAAGTCTCCAAGTCAACTTTACTCATATAGCCTGATATCACATACAATGTCTCAAAGGGCTTTACAGGCCCAAACATCAATGGTTCCTGACCCAGCCCAAGCTCTCTAAGAACACAAGAGAAAAACTCTCTAAAAACCTTATATATTATACATTTGCACAGATGTAGCAAAGAGATCTCGGTTTTTGTCTCTATTTCTTACCTCTAGGGTGGCTATCTGTGTCCCGTCCATGTCAATCCTAAATGAGTAGAGGTGATCAGGCGTCGGGTCTGGCACAATTTGGCAGCCGCCCAGGTTCACAGCTGGCTGGCTCACTTTGCTCTTGCCCTTGTCCAAGTAAAACCATAGCTGGCCATCCTTGATAAGACACCAGCGGGTCCGCCACTGGCTGTTAACCAGCACATTGAGGTAGCCTGACAGGGTGGNGGGTAACTTGTTCATCAGTCTAGTAAGTGACATAATGAAGTCCTGCCTACAATAACAACGTAAGTAGGGATGGTGAGTAGTTACACCTGAACTTTGTTACATATTGCTCATAGTACTCTGAAAAGTGTTTCCCTGTTAAAAGTTGTGTGTGATGACACAAACCTATTGATTAATATAGCTTTAACTTAAACCGGTGCTAAAAGAAGTTGCGGAACTATCTCAGTGGCTCATCATTAATATCAAATATACAGTGTGTATTGTCAGTGGACTATAAGCAATCACAGTTATGCATCTCTCAGATTGCTTAAAGGAGCATACCAATGGTTTTGCATGTTCAAGCCCAATATGTATACAACCTGCATACATGTTACGTTACTGACAACCATTTTCCAAAACATACTACTGGAGCAGTAAATATTAGAATTGTTNTACATGTTACGTTACTGACAACCATTTTCCAAAACATACTACTGGAGCAGTAAATATTAGAATTGTTTTTCCGACCTTCCAGACAGCCATAGGTTCATTCCAGTATGTTATAAAAATCAACTTGTAGAGGCTTGAAATGTGCTTGAGATAAATAATCCATCACAGTTTTTTTTTTGTTGAAGTATTGTTATCTAACCAGTCCAGCACTGAGCTACATGGAAGAAGATGTATGTCTCCGCCAAGGAATATAGTCCCAGGAGAAGATAGCTTTTACTGAAAAATTAAAAACGACTGTCCCTTCTACATTCAGACATACGTGTTAGCACAGGTGAAACACTGAATTTTAAAGTGGTATGACCTGAACATTTGAATTCAAAAGATTAGGGTATTTGGCAAAATAACAGGAAAACTAAACTATGGTTTTATGCTTTGTAAAATGGATGTCAGTAATGTAATCTATCTGCAGGTTGCATTTTTTGGGCATAAACATGCAAAATCATTGGTCCTTTAAATTGCTCTGAATGTACCAAAATGTTGTAGATATCAAAATGTAATTTGTTTTTTTATCCAGCAAAATGCATATTTGAAGAAATATTGGCATTGGCATATATTTAATTGTTAATGAAATGTAATAATTTGGATACATATATCATGAAGACCTCTCATGCTGTGACTGTTATGTTGTTGTTATTATGTCAAAGGATTTGAGGAACATTCAGTCTCTCAGTGCATTCTGGGATTTTACACGTAATCTCTGCTCACCTGAGGTGTCAACACACTTCTCTGGGCTCTCTAATGATGAGGGCTTTTTCTTGCCAATGTTCATGAGGTTACTGAACTTCAGACCTGCGCTGTATTTTTTCTTCACTGTGGAGAAACGGAGTTAAAGTCAAGATTAGCTGCTGTTTGGGTGTGTAATGGCCGAAACTCAGAAATGACATGGCTTTTGATAAGATGGAAATTATGACAAGGTAATGAGGAGCATCTCACCATCAGGAGTCTCAGCGTGACTATCAGTGCTGCTGCTGCTTTCTGAAGCCATTGAATGTCTCTCACTCAGCTCCCCCTGTCAGTTCATATCCATATTTTAGTCATTTAGTACATACAGTACTCATAAAGAATTTATGTCAAAAAGCGATGCTCAGGCTGCTCCTCCTCCTTTTGCCTGATCATGTTTAATTGCCAGATCAATCGCTGATCTAAAATAGGAGATGGTTAGGATGTTTTTCTGTAAATGTGAATAAGTGTACCCACACACACACACACACAAACATACTTTTGGCGGAAGTATACCTTAGTACAGATGAGCCGTGGGGAGTCAGAGACAGAGTGCTGCGGGTCATAGTTCTCAGCTGGCCTGGGACTGATCTCCTGAATCACCTGGTAAACAACAAATACAAATTACAAATGAGAATGCACTCTGAGAGCGCATACCTCCGCCAAGACTAACAAAATCCCCAATTCAAAAAAAGATCCAGATCACCTCCAAAATTTAATCGCTTCTTCCTCTTGATATTATTTATCTGCCCCTCAAACTTCATCCGAATCTGTCCTTAACTTTTCGATACATCTTGCTAACAAATCAACAGACAAACAAATGCATGTTATCACATAACGTCCTTGGAGGTAATAATGTAAGGAAGAAATTTGCAGCTTTGACCTGAATTAAACCAAGTTGCTCCACATAAATTCTGAGATTTTAGAATGTGATTAATTCTTGGCTCACCTTCAGCCACTGCTCGGTCTGCTCTTTGCTCTGCAGGCCCAGCACGATAGCTTCCCCTCCTACTGGAATGATCTTCAGGTTGTGTTCTTTTCTCCTCTGCTGCTTCTCCTTGTAAACCACAGAGCATCCTAAAAGGCTCACATCCAACAGCGGCGTCTGCTCCTTGGAGCTTTTGTAGCACTGGGGGACGAAGGAAAAGGGAATTGTAAATCTCCAAAGACACATTACAGACAAGCTCATGTTCAGGTGTGCAGCATAAAAAAGGAATCAGGATATAAATCACATTTCCATTTGCTCACAAGTTTGCTTGCTTTGGCATTATCGGTAAACATTAGAGTTCTATGTGGAGATACAGTGAAGGTATAATTATAAATGGACCTATAAAACTCTCTGCGCTTGTGACCATAATTAAGGTGCACAAAACCTCATTGAAGCTTTAATTCAGATTTTAACACAGCATTTCACCCACCAGCAGATGATGGTCTTTGATGACACATAGCTGTTTGGCCCACTGGCCCAGCCACTTCTTCCTCCACAGGAAGGCACAGATCCGAGCGTCCTTCATCAGTTCAATGGATGCCTCTGCTGACGGCCACTGGTGCTGCGCTGACTTTCCTCTGGTCACTTCATCCTCATCGTAAGACTCATACGAGCTGCTCACTGCCTCCCCGTCATCTAAGAATCAAAAAATGAAGACAATGAGACAATAAGATGTCAAGGTTTCTTACTCCTGATGACTGTCTTCGACGGGAGGTTTCTTGTTTCTCCACAAATACCCAGTTGAAATATTGATGGAACATGGTTACAGAAGCAGAGATCAAGATATGAAGGAAAGGAAAATTTGGTAAGAGGTGGTGAGGGAATTGATGAGATAGGACTTGTGAATGACTCTTGACTTGGCTGAAAGTTGTTTGTCTAAAAGAAAAGACCCTGATCGTGATGGACAATGAGGACCGGAAGACAAGCTTGTTTTTGATTGTACAAATTTTTCCACACTTGATTCATGAGGTCCATTTTTGACTGAGTCCTTCACACTCTGTTACAACAAATGAGGCCTCTAAAATGACCTTTTTCAGAGGCTTTGTTTCTTAATGTTCTGAAGAAATGTCAAGATTTTCACAAGCCAAATGATTTTAGACTCATGAGGGTTTAGCAACATCAACGTTGTTGTTTCACTTTGTTAATTTAAAGCAAGTAGAACAAGTTACTTGCCACAAGTATGTAAATAAAGACTCAGATAACACCAAAGCGTGAAGACGCTTTGGTGTTCTCTAACAATAAACTGGTTTGGTTTCTCTAATAAACTCAGACTTAGACTCAAAGCATATTATGATAGCAGCTCCAGTTTCATTATTGTAATCGTCTTCTCACATCAGGTTTTGCAGCGCGTGAAACGATTTGATCAGTAACTGACAAATTTCCTGTTAAGAGCATGGAAGTGTCTCCATAGTATCACTTTCTGTGGTCAACAACTTATAGTCAAAGTTTATGGTTTCTGAAGAATGAACAGCAGCTATATTTGGCTCTTCTAGTCAGTCTATAAGTTAACACATCATCATTTTAGGTTACAAACCGCTCCGAAAATATAATGCAAACATGCAAATTTAGCCTGTTGTTTTGTCTTGATGAAACAGGGCTGGCCTAGCACTTTGGGGGCCCTAAGCAGATCCTGAAACTGCCTCCTCCCGTTCCTCAAAATAATGACAAACTGCTTTAACTATTTCTTTGGTCATACGAGATACTCATTTTTAATTGTTTTAGCAACATTATATGATTTTCTCCCTTTTCAATATGTCTGATGTGCTCCTCCTAACTACAGATAACTCTGACCTGACACACTCCTGTCATTCCAAAAAAAATTTTTGTTTAAGGGTTTTTAATGTTAAACACCATTAAAGTCTGTTTTAGAATAACTAAACTGAATCCTTGGTAGGGAGCCTCCTGGTCATGTGGCCCTAAGCAGTCGCTATGTCACTTAATATATAAATTTTGACTTACATTCTTTAACCATCAGTACTTCTTTTGCAATTTCAACTAAAAGTCAACTGAAATGAGGAAGCTTTACTTAATACTGGCACTAATAATCAACCACAGTCAGTGCTGGATTTTGACATCTTAATAAGATGAAATGAAACAGTTATTACTGTCTCCACTATTGTTTTCATGTATCAAGAGCCCAAGGCAGATAGAAAAAAAGAAGCAGGCCAGTGTGTGGAGGAACGGTTTTATGCTATTTCTTTCATGCAGTCTGCCTTATGCTGTGGTCAATAGTCTTTGACTCTCAAGCTGGAGGACAAGATCGTGTGGAACAAAGGGGCGTCTGTGTTTTCTCTTCCTTTTCTTTCTCAAACTCTGAATCACTCTTGCTGTCATGTTGTATTTGTCTTTTTACATGCAAGACCAGAATTCATAAATAAATGTGGTATACTAAAAATAATAAGTAAGGCAGAGAAATGCGGCATTGAACCACAGATCTTACCATTGACTGTTTCCTCATAGGGCTGGGCCTCCTCATAGTAGCTCTCCAAAGAGTCTACGAAGGCTTGAGCCGGGACTGCAGGTAAGGGGAACGGCTCCCGACTCACCAAACCCTGATGAGAGAAAGGCAGAAAAAGAGGAGGGAGTTAGGGAGAGAAAACAAAAGTATCTTTCACATTCCAGGAACTTTTACAAAAACTCCCAAATGTTCCTGTTTCTTACCAAGGAACCAAGACCCATTTTGGTACCAGAGCTAGCCCTGTATTCAAGCATCTAATCCTAAAATGTCAAGAACAGGATTGATATGTCCTCATTTTGAAATATCAGAAGCACCAAGTTATTGATTTCCTTTAACAGATCTGTAATATGTAAAATATTATTATTANAAATATCAGAAGCACCAAGTTATTGATTTCCTTTAACAGATCTGTAATATGTAAAATATTATTATTATTAATAATAATAATAATAATAATAATAATAATATGTCCTTGAGAAGAAAGTGTCCAGATTAACATTATCAACAAGGCACACACACAAATGCAATATGTGTGTGTTCTTCTTCCAGGCTAATTCNGATTAACATTATCAACAAGGCACACACACAAATGCAATATGTGTGTGTTCTTCTTCCAGGCTAATTCACCTGTCATTTCAGGAATGAGGTGGGAATTCCTCGTGTAACCAATCCGTGTCTGTAAAGTACGGAAATTACATGTTTGCATTCAGGAAAGTGTGTGTATGTTTATGTGAGCGTGGAAAATTGACAGGCGTATACGTGTGTGTGAGAGTGCGTGTATTCAGTGGCTTTCCTGAAATCAATCGGCAGTCTGGCTTCACTTCTTTTTTCGTTTAGTCTTCCCGCTGTAGTAAGTTCTCTCTGTCTGGCTGCTTGTTTGGACCTCAGTGCAATAAGAATTCTTACTTAATCCTCAACAAAAATCACTTTACATTTCTCTAAGATGAATGAATGAATCTTAGAGAATAGTTATAATTAATAATTAATTATACTACTAATTACTAATTACTAATTATAGATTGTTATCATACTGTAATCAATCTAATTTTAGATTGTTATCATCCTGTAGCTTTTAAATAGTTAAGTCAAATTTAAAAGTTAAAATAAGGACATTTAGGACTTTGCAGGTAGCATTTCATAGACTGTATTCAGGATACAGTTTAGTTTAGATGCCATACATACATGCATACATACATACATACATACATGCATACATACATAGTGTATATACAGTACATACATACATGCATACATAATGTACACATACATGCACACACACATACATATATAGATACACATGCATGCATACATACATGCATGCATGTGCCATAACATATGCCGACGCTAATGTGATTAGCCTGCATGCTGCTAAGTGGAAGAAGCATGTGACAGGAAGAGATGAGTGGGATGAAGATGATATGATCAGGCTTAAAAGGTTCAAGACCACTTATACAGTATGTTAGAGAGGTGTAATAGGAACAGAGGATGGACAGTTTGCAGTTAGAATTATGGCTTCTGTTTCAATGGGTCCAAAAGACTTGTGCAGTAGTTTTATTGTTTTATGTATTTTACTTATATCTGTTTATTTATTTTGAAAGAAAAGATCTTTATATGAGATTATATGAGTCCAGAAGTATGAGAGGTCATGATAAAAGCTCAAGGGCTGACAGGAACTATATAAAAAGAAAGTGAAACACATACACACACACACACACACGTACGCATGCATGCACACCGCAGTAAGTGTTAAACTTCTCCATAGTTTAAAAAAAAACAAACAAAAAAAAACAGCGGTTAAAGCAGCTGTTATTAATTAAAACAAAGACTCAGGCATTCCAGGGCAGCAGCAGTCCCTCCACCTCTCCCACTCTTCTCTCTCTCTCTCTCTCTCTCTCTCTCTCTCAATATCTCCCCTCTTCACACACACTCGTTCATATCCAAAAAAACTAAAGCTGCCTGTGTTTCAGGTCCAAAAAGGAATATGCTGAGCTTTTCACAGATGAGCTGAAGTAAAAGAAAAAATGAAGAAAAACATACTGTGTGTGTGGTGTGCGTGTGTGTTTGAGTTTGAGTATACACTGGAGTATTCACTGTTCATACATGTCAGGCAGTGTATTTGGCAGACACAATCTAATAGTCACTTTCTCTCTCAGGCACAAACACACAAACACACAAACTCACACATGCGTCATCACCACAGAAACATTGGGTAAAAGGAATGGATCGAGCAGTCAGCATAAATAACAAAGTAAGGAGAGGGGAGGAGGAGGAGGAGGAGGAGGAGGAAGAGGAGGAGGGACAGGGGTGTGGTGGAGGGGCTTTGAGGAAGGAGTGGGAAAAAGAGCCCAAAAACGAATAGTTGGAAGAACATGGAAAATCCCTGGTTCCCATGCCAATAATCCAGCACAGTGAAAACACACACACACACACACACACACACACACACACACACACACNACACACACACACACACACACACACACACACACACACACACACACTGTAGCTGAGAGCCTGCTGGGAGCTTTGAGTGGAGAAGGTATTGATAAAAATAATCAGCTTTGGAAGATTCAAGAGTATTCTTTGCCCTCACCATCTCTAAACTATTTATAAGCTGTTTGGTTAGAAATGCTGAAATATAAAAATAAATGAATGAGTGAAAATAGGAAAACAGGGAACAAATGTCACTTTACAGAGTTTGTATACATTTATTTTTCTGTTATTGTTCTTGGGAAGTCTGGGCTTTCTTCTAAAGTGTTCAGGATTTTGTTATAGATTTCAAATGAATATTTATGGACAACATAACTAAAACATGTCATAAAAATCAAATAATTAAATGAGTAATAAAAACAAACAAACAAAAAAAAAACCAGTCTTCTTGAGTGTTGTCAGGAAATGAGGCCCGCTGCTGTTACAAGCCTTATCCACTAGCCCAACGGACTACAACCTGACCTTAAATTATCCCTAATTTTTAATGAGGATCAATTAAACAAAATGTACACTGTTATGTATTTAACACTTAACCTACAGTACATGTTGTTGAGAGATGTATTCTTTTCTCTTTCCTGCTCTTCAAGCACTTTCAAACCATGTCCTGGAATATCTGCAGGACCACTGTGGTCCCAGCTGGCAGATGATGCAATCATGAATAATTCAGCAACTGCTTATGCTAACCAATCATATGTGGTTTTGATAATCGCCAGTTGTCGGCTGCCGCATTACCGCAATGTGGATGTCAACAGTTTTCCTTTCCCCGCCTGACGCTTGAAAGTGGCACAGCTGCTATCTATAGTCCAACTCTATTTTCAGACCATGCAGACAGGACGCAATGGAACTCTTACAAACTTTTATTTACTGTCCAGTTCTGGGGAAAAACTGGCTAATCCATGCTCGAGTCGCACACTTTTCACTTTATTGCCTTTTGATTGTATGTTTTAAGAAGAAAATAGACCCAGGTCTGCGAGATCATGGAAGTGCCTGAAGGCCCGGGAGTCAATCCGGACATTCGCGCAGAGAATGTGACCCCTGATCCAGAGAACAGAGAGCACCCGGCAGGCTCTGTGAAAGTGAGGATCGAGGAGAGCTGCTTCACTGTGGATCGGGCCTTCCTAGCGAGGTACAGCAGCTACTTCAGCGCTCTCTTTAACTCTGGAATGATAGAAAGTCACCAGGATGAGCTCTACCTAAAGGGAGGTGTGCATGCTAGGGGTTTCCTCATTGCCCTTTCTGTCTGCAGGGGAGAGGTCCCGACCATAAGAGATCCAGAGGAACTTGTAGAAGCTGTGGAATGTGCTGCTTTCCTCCAGGTATCACTTTTGGCTCAGCATCTTTGTGACATTATTGACTCAGATAACTGCCTCTTGTTGTACCAAGCTGCCTCCATCTTTGGGGTGCATAGACTCTTTCACAATGCTGCTCTCTTCCTTTGTGATGCTTTTGATGACCTGAAGGAAGCAGCGGAGAGTATAATCCCTGCTGATCTGCTACAGTATTCTCAATCATTGTCCCCTTTGAATTACATTGCTTTAGGTACTCATTCTCCTTCCATGGAACTGCTACACGACTCCTTTAGGTTTGTTTGCTACCTTGATGAAAAAGAGGGAGAGTGGAAGCATCTTACAAATCTCCCAACTCTTTGCAGCACCTCCTTGGCAGGGGTGACAGTGAGCGACAATCGCTTGTACATTGTGGGGGGAGTTTACGGTGTCAGTAAGGATGTGGTAGACAGCAGTTTTTGCTACAACCCTGAGTCAGGGGTTTGGACTATGCTTCCTGGTCCCCAACAGCCAAGGTATGATTTCACCCTGCTGGGGTATGAGGGTCGACTGTATGCAATAGGCGGCGAGTACCAAAAACGGATCATCTCCACAGCAGAGAGTTACGACACCGAGAAAGGTGAATGGACGTTTATAAAACACGCACCAAAACCTGTAACATCTGCTGCCTGTGCTGTGGCGAGACGGCGAGTGTTTGTTTGTTTCTGGAAGCCACCAGACACCACAGATATCTACGAGTACATACCAGTAAAAGATGAGTGGACTCTTGTTACCACCATGATCAGACCTCAAAGCTATGGCCACTGCATGGTAGCCCACAGGGATAATTTGTATGTGATGCGAAATGGGCCTTGCGATGATTTCCTCCGCTGTCTAATGGACTGCTACAACATTACGACAGGCCAGTGGACAGCCATGTCTGGACACTACATAAACAGCAAGGGAGCGCTGTTCACTGCCATGATAAGGGGAGACTTAGTGTTCACGGTCAAACACATGCTAACGCTTGTATACACCATCACTGGAGATGGGTGGAAACCCCGCAGGCAGATGAAGGGATTTCCAAAGAGCGGTTCGCTGTGGACGTGTTTACTCAGACTTCCCAGGAGCGGACCAGTTATACCTCTGCTGGATGCAGATGGAAAGAAAGAAGAAATGCCTTTGCCAGACATATCTGAGGGATTTGTGGAAGCTATGCTACAACTGTGAAATGACCATGCAACTGAAAACCAATGTGATATTTGTAAGGAATTAGAACATAAGTAAAAAAAAAGATTTAAACATGTCAACATGAAAGATTTGGGGATATTGCATTCACTTTCACATGCACTCACATCTGTATGCACACACACACAGCACATACACACATGCACTGACATTAAGCATTTGTTCTGATTAACAACAGCTGCTACAGTAGTTAATGGCAGGGGTAGCTACTGTGCATGTGACTGAGCCCATGTGTGTGTGCGTGCATGCATATATGTGTGTGAAGTTCAAAGGCACAGAAGGGATGTTCTAAACCTCTCATTCTCTCCGTAGATCCTTTCCTGAACTCACACTGGGCCAATTCAGAAGCCACTAGCCTCCCAGTAAACATAAAACACACCACAACTTTCTCACACACTCCTGCACACTCATTTCCCCAGTTTGCCCCCTCCCCCCCCATGTGTGATTAAATACCTGTTTCTGTGGGAGATTGCATTTCAAGTAACCTCAGGCCTCTGACTTTAGGTTTGTGGGAAAGTGGGAAAGTTATCTGGCTCATATGGTCAATGACTGTGCTGTTTTAGCATAAAGAACAATGGAATACATGGCAACGTGTGATATTAATCTCCAGGGCTCCATGTTAATCCTGTCTGATTTAATCAAACTTACTGTTCTGGGGGGAGGAAGGTCAGGAAGACTCTTCTGTGGGACAGGGGAATGTTTCGCTGCTTTTCCATTGACCAGGGCGTCTGATCTGTCATCTAGTCACAAAAGTATAAAATGTTAATGACAAAACAGAAATAATAAAAAAAAAAAAAATCTTATTTATAGTGACCTTTGTGAAATAAATTGAAGCGTTTTTTATATCTAGAACAGTTTACATTAAAGAAAAACCGATTCATCATACAAGACAGACGTCATTCTTATTTTTAGACAACACAATTTCCAGATGTTCCCTATACATAGCAACGGTCCGTGGTAACCCTAACCCGAACTGTGAGCACAAGACCCTTCGTTGTTAAATTACAGTGACCACATAACCCAAATCAAGGGGAAGTTTTTGTATTATAGCAACAACCCAATTATGCAAAACAATCACCACTACAGTGGATAATCAAGAACTTGGGATGGACTTGGATTGGAGATGAGGAGTGATGGTTTTCAATTAATGGCTCCTGTTATTGACAATTTTCCTGTTGTGTTTATGCAACAATATGGCATCTGTCCTCAGAACTTCCACTTCCTTCTTAGATACTGATAGGTGTGTCTGATATGGTTTATATAGACTAACGTGGAAGTCTAAGAGCAAAACATTAGCATATCAAGAGCCAAGTGCTAAATATTAAGGCTGGAGTATGAAAATGTTTGATATAATTATTGTTTATTATTAACCAATCACTGATTATAATTAAGAATTACATAAGATGGAAGGGAAATAACTTTGGGTACATTTCTCTAATTCACAATAAATATATCCAGCTATTTTTTAACATTGCAATTTCCAATGTCTCATGAACTTCAAATTAAAGAGAGAATGAAATAAGTTTCACACTTGCTCAATGAGAAACTTTAGTGTTTCTCGTATCGCAAATATAGCCCTCAGTTTCCTCCAGTGAAAGAAAACTTGTGGGTTTGCTAACGTCTTCGCTGAAAATATGTGTTAAGTTTAGTGTTCACTGAAACCGCATTCTTCATCACTGTCCAAACAAAACAGGTCAGTCTCAGATGGTGAGTAGCTACCAAGAAACAGACAGGAAATGGGGGAGGAGGGGTGGGAGGAAGGGGAAAACGAGGGGCCGCTGCTCGTGGCAGCTTTTTCTCGTGTGCTTATGTCTGCTATGGACTTGAATCATGTCACCTACATATGCATCATTGTGTCACAAGTTGGAAATATTATTTCAGGACAAACATCCTTACAACATACAAACATTTACAAGTTTCAGCAGAATCTGAAATGGAAGTATTACAGTCATCATATGTGTCAGCTTAGGTATTTCTCAGACTAAAATGAGTCTGTAATACAACATGTACTTTGATGTTTGAAATTAATACCTTTGTTATCTTTGTCTTTTCCAGTAACAATGACTTTATTCATGTAGATATACTCCTCATCAGCTCCTGCATTAAGAAAATACAAGGTGGTTAATTGCATGTTGATATTAACACTGTTCAACATAGACAGTTTTTGTTTATTTCAGGATGTTGACAGGCAATTTGTACAGAATATGATTAAAAAATATCAGTTAAAATGCACATAATTCATTTTAGAACTTAACCCCCCCCCCCCNCCCGTTTCAGCTTGACTGTGCCTCCTTCACATATTCAAAAAACACCTTCAACCCTGAAAAAAGGGGCTGCGACAATACGCCCCACCCTATGAGAACGAATCTGTTTTTTATATGCCTTGATAGAGGCATGTTTCATGACAGTGACATAGACATGTACTCTGGGGCGTGGAGTACATGGCAGCGTCATAGATTGTCTTACCTCGTTTTGAGATCTGGAGGGAAGCTACACCATAATTTTTTTGGTGGAAAAATGGGAAAACACCTTTACAATGTACACTTCAGATTGGCACCACAATAAATTAATAGCACTATTAAGTGGTTTCACATACTGTATAACCTAATAACAAAAAAGGGGGATTTGGTGTTAAGTTGCTCTTTAAGGAAAAACTTTGAAGAGGCTAGGCTGTGCCAGTGTGATTTTATGAACCAGAACTGTCATGAAATAAATATATTTTTGATGTAAAGCTTTTGTTAGAATAAATCTTAGTTTATTTTGTTGGATTGGGTTTTGGGGAGGAATAGGATGCAGGGTCAAAGTGCAATCACACATGGGGGAAGGATTCAGACTCTTAATCAGTTGGTGATGTGACACCTGATGAGAGCTGGAATCTGTGGTCGAGTTTGTGCTGAGACACACCTAAAAGGGTGAATTCATGATCATTAAAATCACCAAAATCAAAAGGCAGGCTGGAAAAAGGACTATGCATGGGCAGACCAAGTCACCAGGTCAGATAACTGGCCAAGTCCTGCAGGCACTGGTGAGTCGAATGTATTTCCCTCTCAGATATGGAAACACTCGAGAGAAATCTGCGAGGTATGCAGTTAAATTTTCTGGCTCTAACGTTAGTATACTGCTATCCTATGAAAATCATGACAGATTTGTTTCAGGTTTGATTTACTTCTAGCACAGATGGGAAAAATTTACTCCACCTTAGTGCCAAACAAACTTTCATCATTTGTTTGTCAAAGTCCAGGATTAAAGGGGGACTTCACCCAGACAAGCAGCCCATTGTGCAGACAGATGGTCCTACTGACACCCACTCTTACTGTGGCCTGCATTCATCAGACATTAGTCAGAAAGCTCCATGCCAGCACAGATACAGCACTGTGCCACTTCTATGTCTGAAGTTTCTAAAGATCATACAGCTGACTGTACAATAAAGCTCCTGAATTTCCTCCATCTGCTCCATCCAGTTTCTTAAGTTTACATTAGTGCCTCTTCCACTGAAGGAACTTTTTTGAGGAACTCTGGAAACTTTTTGGGAACTCAGGATCTGTTCCTTGTTTTACACCAAGGAACCAGAAGCCATTTTCTTACTGCAACTATAGTTTGTGAACCATATTTTTTTTAACTCCCTGTGGGTCAGGAACTATTGGTTAGAGCTCCTAAGACCAAACATTGCTGATTCGCTAGACTTGAGATTCAAACAGGCAGACATTTACAGCAGACCTGAACATTTAATTTGGAAAGATTAGGGGATTTGGCAAAATAACAGGAAATCTAAAGTACAGTTTTATGTTTTGGAAAATGGTTGTCAGTAATGTAACATGTATGCAGTTAGTATTTATTCAGCCTAAACATAAAAAAAAAAAAAAAAANAAAAAAAAAAAAAAAAAATCACTAGTATAGTCCTGGTTGCATTCTGGGATATATTCACCAGCTTGTCCTTTCAAAGTTTCATTTTATATCTTTAGAAGTATTCTGGGGCCTTTATACTTGATTTCTTGATTTGCCTTTATACAGAAATCAAGTATAAAGGCAAATTATGCAGAGATGATGAAACTTTGTGTCACACACGGTGCTGAAGTCATTTCAGTGAGGAAAGGATTGTTTGGTTTGATGCCGGCTTTCACATGATGGAATAATTACAAGCTGGAGAAGACTTTGCCATAACACTGCCATATAAACACTTTGATTGAATGTCTTTTCTAAAACAATATTCCCTCTGGGTTTGGCACAAGAGGCTCCAAGTTGGTCACTGTAACATGTCATGGTAATTTGTTCCGGACTTGCAGTGCATTTTCGAGGCACTTTTGAGGAAGGTTGTTTTATTGCATTAAACATTTTAGCTGACTAAGATTATACCCTGCGAGAAATCAAACAAAGCTCTAAGGCTGGGTGATACTCTGGAGCAGTTTCTCCTTTGAAATCGATATCATGAGGTGAAACCAAACAGCAGCCAGATGAAACCGTGTTTTGCCTGTACAGTGAAAACAGATTTTAGAACTGAAATGCTATTTATAAACCGCTGCTCAAAGGAAGTGAGCATCCCCAGAGGATAAATGTAGCTTTGGAAAAATGATACAGCTGTGAGCCAGGAGAGGAAGTACGAGGAGACGAGTCCAGGACCTGAACATGGAAAAGCACAACTGCTAGTGTGTCAGTGTGTTATAGAGTGAGGAGAGAGAGTAGCAGTTCTAAAGTAGTGGTGAAAGTAACTACATTCAGTAGTGTAGTACTGCAGTAGACTACTTGCAGCAATGGTACTTTAGTTTTATGAGACTACATTGTACTTTTTGTACTTTTGTCCTATATGTACTTCATATTCCACTGCAATTACCTCATGGCTGTAGTTAATTTATAGATTCAGATTTTACACTCTGAACTTTACAAATGCTAATTTGCTAATTTTTAAAAAAATTCTTTCTTTTTCCTTCCTTCCTTCCTTCCTTCCTTTCCCTTTCTTGCTCTTTCCTACTTCTTGCACCAAAAGTCAGAAGTGACAGTGAATGTAAAACAATGTATTTTTTCAAAATTGAAATTGTTTTAATATAATTGCAGCAAAAATTTGCATCACTCTGGATGTTGAATTACTGTTTATTGCCTGAAATATCTAACTTTTCTTTGTACTACATGAAGCTATGATAAGTGTGAAACATTATTTCCACTCTCACCACGCACATTTTAGGGATATGAGTAAACACTGGAGTCTGAGGATGGGACAAGTCTCAATGTAGGATTTGTTCATATCCCAACTGAATTTAAGCCTCCATAAATCCCACGAACCCACATGTAGTTGCACAATTTCTATATTAAGTGTCAGGGAAGACAGCCATTGAGTAAGAAAAACAAACTGAAATGAAACAGTTTGACAGGATAATGAAATAGTCCACGCATCATTGCACGGCAAAGTAAGAAGCACTTTGTTTGCGTTTGGCTGTAAAAAAAAATAAAAAAAATGTAGAATTAATAACTGTAGAGACTTTATAAGTTGACAAAATGAGAAATGCATTAATGACTCTTCATAAATTTGCTAAATTAGTTTTTGTTTTTTTTTTGCATTTTGAGTTTTTCCTCAGTACCATTGGATGCACTGTACGACTGCAGGAGATCAGAGAGCAGACCCTTCTGGATGGTGGCATTCCCACTCAGGTTCTCTTTGTCCAGCATGAGCAGGAAGCGATGGAGCTCCATTAGGAGCTGATCCAGCACTGAAAACAAAAGATAGATGAGTGTTTTACAGGTAAACCAAAAGAATATTTCCTTCATTTTTGCCTTTTGTGTTTCTATGTTCGACGAGGTTATTACTGTACAGTTTACTTCACTTAAATATTTACTTTCTGAGAAACCTTCCACTTGTTCTCTACATTTTAAAAGGAAATATTGCTCTTTTGCATGACTACATTGATCTGATGGCTGTAGCAGCTAGTTACTTTGCAGATTCAAGATTTAATAATATGATATTAAATATCTGCTGTTGAAAAAGCCTTATACCTGAGCTATGTTTTGGTTTGGTGACACAATGCATTTTTTAGGAAACATTCTTACTGCCTTGCTCATGTGCTTCAAGTCATATACTGTATGCCAAAATTTTACATTTTACTCATTATTCATGAGTTGTAGTTTTCTATTTATCTGACAGCTGCAAGTCTGAGCTTGTTTTGAGAGTTTGATGGGTTCAGTGAAAGGTCAAGGAGGGAGGAGTCTGGGCTGGAGTTGCGGGGCCACAGAGTCTGGGTGCAGCCCACACACATCCTTTAGGGGTCAGCGCTGAGCTTGCAACCCTTTCCACTGTGTGGGGAGCTCTTTGTGTTTCCCTTCACTGTCTTGGCCACATGAATAGGCCCCTCGCTACTTCAGTGTGAAAGCACTTCACAAAACGATGAGAAGGAAGGGAAATAAAGAAGAAAGACTTTATTAAAGGAAAAGGTGGGGCAGATATTAGTGGGGGTGTCACACTCTTCTAAGATACTGGAGTGTATGAAATCCCCCCAAAAATGTATGCCGTCATCTTGTTTTAGATTTTTCTCTGTGTGATGTGTGTATTGCAATCAGCTTTTCCAGAGATTTTCTCTCTATCTTCACTGCCCCACATGACTTCAGTGCTGATGACATTATGGTAACATCCTCAGCTTGCTTAAAGATCAAATCTTCCTAAAGTAGCAGTATAAAGTACCAATATAAAGCAAATTCATTGTATTTCGGTAACACGGACAACATCTTCTACATCTATATTCACTGATATAGTTCAAATTTGTCAAAACTGTGCTTCTCAACCTGCATCATCTTTTTTGCTCATTGGTGGTAGCTGCATGTTTCTATGATGCATGATGCATGTTTCCTTAGAACTGTCATAAATTTCCATATACCATATTTTAATCCACCAGATCCTGATCAATATATGTATCTGGGCTCAATTGCATCTGTTGAGAGTCCATTGAGAGTCCATGCCTGAATTCTTTCATTATACTGTATCCAGATCCAAATCTGCCACAAAGTCTACTCAACTCTTCTTTGACCCAAGTTCCATCTATGGACAAAATTTCATCAAAATGGGTTACTTTTTGAGATATCCTGCTGACAAACGGATAAACAAACACCGAAGGACGGCAGTAATGTGTAAAAGCCACAGTACTGATACTACACTGATAATAAATTCCTGAACAGCAAAAACTAAAGACAAACATGTTAGAAATAGAACTGCCAAGTTCTCCAACTTAACGTCCAAATAATAACTAATACAAATCACCCATTTATACAGCGAGCTGGTCCTCTCTGAACTCTTTTTAAACTGTCAGCTTGTCTGTTTTAGTGGCTCCTTCCAGCTCAGTCTGATCACTAACCAGACCTCATTCATGCCCTCCTCCCTCCTTACTTCACTCCCACACATCAAAGGGCCTCTGAAAAGGGGAGATTTCTGCAACATGAGGTGTCAGATCCATAAGCTTTGCCTTTCAGAGATGACGCTCAGCTTTCCCAGAGCCATAGCTGCTGCGTTGTTTTAATGACTCCTACTCAAGCTGAGTCAACTTCTGCTGGGAGGCCCTGTGTGAGGACCCACAACATGGAGAACATTACACACACACACACACACACACAGGGGATGTGAACTAATTAAATCAGTCTAAACATGACAAAGACCCTCAGCAACTTTTACTGATTTTTATATACGTTGAAAATTTTTCCTTTGCTGGTTAAAAGCACAAGTAGAGTTGTTTAGTTGCTCATAAAGTGCTCAGGATGTATCCAAACATTTTTCCAGTTTCTCCTCCTTGTGTGTTTGCAGAGACTGACTCAGATGGCCTTTTGGATTGGGGGACCCTGGGAACCGGAGTCAGCTGACAGGACAGGGAGGTCTGTGGCAGGCCGTCTCTTGTGGGCTACGAGTTGGCCAGATGCCCACTGCATATCCAGTGAGTGACCACAGCCTCCACAGCATAAACAAATCACTTCTCCACACATTCAGAAAGGAATCTGAGAGACCAAGAGGCAGTCAGAAAGTTATAATATCGTTAACTGATCAGAGAGCGATCAGCAGAATTTACAGTCAGTGTCTTTGAAAGGTCTATTGAATTGAAAGTTTCCATACATCAACGCTAAGAATTTCCCCTTCCTCGTGCCTGAGGTTGTACTTCCTGTTTTGCTTGAATAACAGCAAATGGTTAGACTTTGATTTTGCCGAAACAAGAGATATCTATTCTCATTATGTCTGAGTAAGTGCTCTGACAAATTGACAGAATAGTATGGTAAATTTACCATGTCTGATTGGACTAAAAAAATAAATAAATAAATAAATAGAGGAGAAAGGAAGGTTGACTCATAAACTGAGGATTTGTTTAGAACTTTGATTGGTTGTTGCTTGTCCTGTTGGACTGGTTTTAAAGCTGTGGTTAATCTGTCTTCACTGGAGACATGAAAATGGTGACACTGGCTGAGACTTCAGTGGAAGCCATCAGGCTGATGGTGGTGTGTGTGTTTGTGCATGTACACAAACAGGGATATGTGTAAGTTATAAATCGTAATTTTAACAGGTTTTGGTCAGAACACTGGATGCTTTTATTTTTCTTTTGCTTATTGTTTTGCAGTTTGCTTATTTTAGCTGTTACTCCAGGTATAAAACATAAGGAGATGTGCATTCGGTGTGTAATTTACATTTTTGCTAAGTCAGTAACACGCTAGCAATGCTACATGTATGGCATTATTGGAAAAGATGTAAGAGATCATGAATTTGAAATCGGAATTTACATTACTGTTCGTGGGCACCCCATCGTTGAAAAGACAGGGCTTTCCCAAAGTTCTGAGCTTTCCCACTATTAGTTATGACTTTGTGTAATTATATTTCCAATATGACTTGAAAGCACCATTAGGTTTTATAAAAAATGAATCACACAATAGGTCAATTAAAGGATGAAACAGAGAAAAACAGGATGTATTAAAAAGTTCTATGAAGAATATAATCTCTGGATCAGGAAAAAAGAGAAAGAATTGGACTTGACTCTGTACCAACAGTCTCCCTGTTAGATCTGAAAAAGTCACCCGCTGAACAAAGGGATCATGTCAGTATCTTGGCAGTTTTCCTGTTCCACACGGCTTGAGATTTACACACAACACGTGTAACAAACCACATCTTACCAGAGATGAGCACAAGCAATTCATCTTATTAACCAGGCAGGGATGACGACTCGTTTCAATCAGTTTCCAGGTCCCCTTCTGGGGTCTCAAAAAACTTGCTAGGTGAGGAATAATAATGGAACAAATGTCATGAATCTAATTAACTTTTTACGTAAACTGTCACTCGCCACCAAATGTTAGCAATAGAGAAGAGACTCAGACTCCTAAATTCCCATAAGTGATCAGTTTTTCCCCATGGCTCTCCTATTATCTCTGTGACTGTCTTTCTCCTATGTTGTATTTCTCTGTCTTGCTGTTGTCTTTTATGTGAGTCACTCCTCCATTAATGGCAATCTTCTTCTTGCCCATGATCAAACCTGCTCATCGCAGTCTGTTCTACCTCAAAATAACTCCCCAGACCCAAGTCCATCAGCTTATGTTCCCTTTCCTTCAGCGTTGCAATATATGTGCTTCTTTCATGCACCTTAGTGATTTTGTCCATAAGTCAAATTGGCGCAAGGTTGTAATATTTCTTTCAATCTAATGATGCAATCAGAGCCACCAAAATGTAAGCTTTCCTACCACTTCAGCCTGGATTCCCTTTATTCTGTGAATCACAGTCGTATTTTGGGATGTGGTGCAGATGTTAAAAAATAGCCACAGATGTGCTCACATGGCTTTCTTCTGGGCATGGTACACTTACTGAGCTGTTATACAGGTCCTGTCTGTCTGCCTCTCCATCCATCCATCCATCCATCCTTAGCATATTTGTACTGATGAGCTGGGGAATGTGGTAGCTTCTCTCTTGAGGCCAGAGAGTTCATCTTGACTAATTTTATGAGTCAGAGTCACTGAGTTGTTTAGCCATGAGATGTCCAACAGCACAACACACTGCACTTTATAAAACATCAGCTCCTGCTCCTCTCTGCTCCCGTTCAAGTGTTCAAATTTCTACTTTGGGGCCGCAGTGGCCACAAATAAAGATATATGTAAAAACACTTAGATTGGTATGCATTTCTCATTTCCCAGTATTCCGTTTCTAATATGTCTTAGGGAGGTCATTTTTGAATGACTTAATTACCATAAATCAGGTAGTATCTTAAAACGGGATAGATACGTTTTAAGGTATTACCCAATTGCTCTTTGGTAAAAATGTTAAAATTTACAATTAAAAAAATGGCTGCACTGGCAACAATACACTGCAATAGCCAGTGCTGTGTTTACATGTTTTAAATTACTAAGTGATGAAGGGGCTTTACTTGGCTTTCAAAACTGCTAAACCATCTTAGATAAAAGCTTATTGTTTTAATCTCCTTCATAAAGGACACAGGAATCTTGCACTACTTTGTAAGTTAGGGTAGCAAATGTAGCTGTTGTCCTCTTAACAAACAAAACAGACCCATGATTCAAAAATAAGCTGAAATATAGTACTGTGCATAGTGTTACAATAAAACAATTAAAAAATCATTCAAATTCTTGCTTTAAAATCATATTTGAAAAAAAACTAAAAATAAATAAGGAATGGGACTTATGTGCATAAGTACATGTAAAAGTATGTATGTTAATATGTTGTATTAATGATAGTATTCTGGCAGAGTAAAGAAATATGACACACTAAGTCTGTCTATTGAGATCCTGTGTTGCCACCTTAAAAGGGAAGCCATGGTGAGAAGGAGAATTGGAACCAGAGACTGAAAATAATAACTGTTTAGGTGAGCTCAAGTCAGTGTTTCCTCTTCAGTAAAAATGAATCAAGAAGCAAATCTGTTTTTTAAAAAAATTATTATAAGCAGTAGTTTGATTGTATTTGGCTGTAACTCACCAAATATCCTGGTGAAAAACACAACAGTGTTGGAGTTGTGGTCAATATCGCTGACTCATGTCAGGGTCTGATTAAGAACTCTGGGGTCAACTTGATTAGTATTTTATTCATACTGAGAGGCTGATCTGTTTTCAGGGAATACAAACTGCTTGAACATGGCTGGATTAATCCAAGCTGTGTTTTGGTGTGATTGCTGTGGAAATCTGAGTAAAGAAAGTGGGTGTCAACTTGATGACTTCAGGAAAAGGGCTGTCTGTCTGATGGTAATGCTGAGGGATTTTTGGAAAGAGGTGGATTTGGACAAAGTGACATAAAGTTTGAATATTACTATTAAACGTATGGAGTTCCTTTTCTTAGTACTACAGCCAGCATTCTGCTGACATGAAGACAAAAGCTGACTCTTTATTTCTCTATTTGAAGTGCAATGAAGAACCTGTCATATGACGAAAAATGCTGTTACTGGGAGTGAGCAGACATTGCTATCACAAACATGTCAAGCAAAGAATGTAAAGTAATAAAAAGGCTGAGACTTTGTCCTTGTAAAAAGAGAAATCCCAAAACAATGATGATAAAGTTTCAGTCACCCCAATTACTCCAAATAGAAATAATCAATCAACAATTACTGAATCCACAAATGTGGATCAGAGTTAAAAGCTGTTAATTGTTGATCATAAATTATATGTGGGTCACTGTAATTGTTGATTTTGGTCAGAAAGCGAGTCACGGCTGAGCTCACCCAATACAGGAAGTGGTTTATACTTAAAATGGAAGTGGGAGGGGTTTGAGGTTGTCAAGTGGTTCTCGGTCATGTATTATCACGGTCCAAGAGTCTGCAGAATCCACAGGTTTAAGACTACAGCGGCTGAGACAGGAACTAACCAATAAAAAACAGCCGAGACTCTTCTGTAATGATGTTACGTGACAGAGCAGTAAACACTTCTATAATAAAGCTGAACATGCCTTATTTTGCCACAGGCTGCTGTGTTACTATTACATTAAAACCAGTATGATCAGTGAGATTAAAATAAGGGAGCCAAAAAATTATAAAGGAATATAACTATAAAGGAAAAAAAAAAACACTTGGTCTTCCTACAAAAAGTACAAGGAAGAATCTTTANTATAACTATAAAGGAAAAAAAAAAACACTTGGTCTTCCTACAAAAAGTACAAGGAAGAATCTTTAAAAGAAGGAATCATTCTGTTTGATATTTTCCCCTTTTCCTCCTCTGTTTCATTGTTCTCCTGTCCTATCTAATGCTTGCCTTATTCGCCAACACTTTCTTCTCTTTTCCCCCAGGCTTTCTTAAACTGTTTCACTCTACTCTCTTGTATACTAGACAAGAGTTTGGCCTTTGGAGAGAACAAAGTTACACACTAATGGCCACTAAAATCGAAGTCATTCTTTGTTTTTGGGGCCCTATGCCAGTTGAACAACCCATCTTGATTATGATGCAATACATGTTATTATAGTCTCTGCAAATCCAGACTTAAGCTGAAGATTCAATGATCTGGCTTAGAACATAGTGTGTGTGTGTGTGTGTGTGTGTGTGTGTGTGTGTGTGTGTGTGTGTGTGTGTGTGT